>JAJOOS010015174.1:0-23925 GCA_029582725.1 Solanum chiquidenum
ACACACACACACACACACACACACATATATATATATATATATATATATATATATATATATATATATATATAATATTTGTATAAATAAACAAATGGCACACATAGAACCAAACGGTGCTCTGGTGACGTTTTGTTTTTTTTAAAAATAATTTACAGCTTCAAATAGATAGAGTAACTTTTTTCTAAAAATAGATAGCGAATTTAACTTAAGCAATGTATGATTTTAAAGATTATATTTTCTATTTTCTTTTTAATTCAAGTTGGCTTAGTTTTAATTAGTAATTATTGTTGACTAATTTAATTTATTAATCTTTTTTTTATTTTATAATTTTATTTTAGTTATTTTATTGATGGAGAAGTGTTAAAGTTAGCCTTAAAAATTGAGTAAAAATATTCTCCATTAATAATTTGGTTTAAAAAATGTCCCTACTATTAATAATTTGTTCCAAAACTATCCCCACTATTAATAGTTTGATCCCAAAAATGTCTCTATTGTTACTTTATTGTATCAAAAATACTTTTTTTCTAATAAACATAATAACTTTTATTTTTCCAATAAAAATATTATTTTTAAAAGAACCCCTTTATTGTTTCTTTTCTTTTAAAATTCTTTCAACTTAAAAAAAAGTCGGAAGTAATATTTTTCTTAATCTCATTTTATAATTGAAATAGAATAACTTCATGTAATTTTTAAATAATTTCATAGTAAATTCATCTTTAGTTTTTATTAAGATAATGGTAAAATCCTTTTTTCCTAATAAAATAAAAAATATTTTGATTTATTAATAGTTTTGAAATTGATTAAGAATATATACTTAAAATATTAGTATTTTTTTTTTAAAGAATTATATATGCTTTGTGGACTTCACGCGGAATCAAAGCCTAAGATTGATTTAGTGATCTAATCAATGTGCCTACTTGGCACCCAGGAACTACAAATCTTGGATCTGCTTCTGTGTATATATATATATATATATATATATATATATATATATATATATTTGAGTTGGAAAACATCTAATTTTCTCATAAATAACTTGAATCATTGGTTTTAGATTCTTGGGAAGACGACATCGTTGAGAGGCTCACGTAAAATACGAATGAAAGAAGCTGAAAATAACAAAATACAACAAAAAAATTAGTATTGAGAATTTTCTTTTTACTTGTAGTAAATATTCTTGAAAGAATAAATTGAGTAACATGAGTCTATAATCAGAAAAGCGGTAACACATATCACCAAAATGGTACATTTATGAATATTTACCTTTTCTTAAAAGCATTTACTGCTCTAATGGTGATGGTTCATAGCAAAACCCTATCTTTTCATCTTTCATTTGCTTCTACGAAGTTATTGAAATAAATTTCTAAACTAATGATAGTACATAGTGGTGCTATAAAAAGTTGAATGACAGTTCCAATTGGGCTTGGTGCTTTTGTTTTAAAAAGCCCTGGGAATGCTCTGCCTGGGTCTTTTTGACTTCCGAATAGAATGGGGATTCTTCTCTGTCCCCACACAAGCTTTACAACCATTTTCATGAATATTCATATGAAGTAACAAAGAAAGATAAATAAATAGTTACCTCATAAATTTGGAGTTTTCCTCTACTATTTCTTCCAATGGTGGGTTATACATATTCTTGATATATAAAAGTTGATTATTGAGAAGAATAAAATAAATGAGATAATACAATTTATTATCAATTTAACAGTTATTAATGAAATTCCTAATGGTTCACTTGGATCATTTGTTGTTGAAGATCTTCGCACATGATTGATCTATTTTATTAAATTTATATTTGATCATTTAGTAATAGCTGTAATTTTTATACATACATTACATTGTCAAGAACATTTTATCTTAAGGAAAAAACATTCCTCCGAAAGTGCTATATTTTTTAAATTTTCATTTTTGTTGCACACAAATTATGAGTCATAGAGAGATTTCAAGTATACGAAAATCTCCATGGAAATAGTTTGTCAGAAGATACAAAATTTTCTAAATTCGAGGAAGTTATAATGAACAATATCAAACGTTAAAGCAGAGACCAAAAGGCCTTGAACAAAACACTCCCAAGTAAAGTTAAACATCACGTCCATACAAGAACATCATTAACTAAATTCAAATGGAGGATCCCCGGTTCCTTTCTTATGAACCTCTTGTTGGATTTTAAAGGTGTGAATAGGAACTGAAGGGTTGTGACTCTCCTGAAGGGTTGTGACTATGCCGAAGGTTGTGACCTTTATAAAAGGTTGTGCCCATTCTAAAGAGTTGTGACCGTTTGAAAGGTTGTGCCTTTTCCAAAGTGTTGTGATCTTTCTGAAAGGTTATCCTCTTTCTAAAGAGTTGTGACCTTTACCCTTTGTTGGCTATAAATAGAGAGGCTTTCTCTCATAGTTCTGCATTGAATTTTTCCCTTCTTTTGCATACATTTCTTACAAAACAAAATCGATTGATCGTGTCTGTATATGTGATTCGTTGCTGTCTTTTTGAGTTCGTTGAAATTATCGAAGTTTGAAGTACCGCTACTTCTTTAATGATTTATCCTTTTTATATTGGGAGGAATTAATCTGCAACCTCCGGTACTTGAGGGGATTAAATTACTTAAGGACACATAGTGGGTTATATGAAGTCGGATAGTTCTTTCTTTTTTCTTTTCATCTTTTATTATTTCTGGTGTGCTAATCTGAATACAGGAGATAACAAGCTTAAGCATTTTATTATTGATGGTATTTTGTATGGTAAGAAAATTACTTTTATTTTCTGTGTTCTTTTTGTTGGAAAAAAAAGAGAGGAAAAGAGAATTATTTTATCATATGATAAAAGAGATTTGGGATGAATTAATACTACTTTAATATGTTCAAGTATATTTTCTGTAGTAAGTTTTCCCTAGATGGGTAAGATTATTTTTATTTTCTTCCCAATTGCATTGAAGCATTGCACCCCTTCAGTTTTCTTTTCAATAAGAAAAATTATTTTGTGCATAAAGGTTAAGATATGCAATTTAAATTAATATGTATTCTATTTAGAGGAGGAAACTGTAATATCTCGCAATTTGAAATAACTAGGAAGAAGCTTATAATTGGAAATAGTCATTTTTGGAAAGAATTAAAATCTGATTTTTTTTGTTTAAGTTAAGGAAAGTGAGTTTTTGGTCAACTTCAAATGGCCATAACTCCTAGCTCAGGATGAGTTAGGTGTATTTCCAGAAATGGTTGGGAATACCTTGGAATTATCTTTCCAACGCCGCCAAGTTTGCGCAATTTCGATATCGTATGAGTGAGTTATGCCTTTCGGAAGTGGGGCTGTTCGAATAAGGAAAGTCTAAAACCGGATTTTTGAAGGGTAATCTAGTCTTTTCCTTACCTTATTATTTTGATTCGTTTTTAAGAGTTAATTGGGGTAAAAATCATATTTTAGTCAGTTTAGAAAAAAGTTGAGTTCACGCTAGGGCTTGGACAAAAGAGAAAAGAGGAGAAAAGAAAAGGAAGTTCAAGATTAGTCAAGAACGTTCAAGAATTGCTTGTGGATTTCGTCGGGGGTGATCCCTACAAGGTATGTGAGATTTTTCTGTGTTGGGTTAGTTCACCCACACACCAACTTGTTTCAAATCCTTTGGTTTGGAGTTATTTACATGTTGAAAGGTGAGGTTCTTGAAGAACAATTGTCGAATTCTTGATTGGTTGTGTTGTTGAGGGTTCTTAGTGATTTGATTCATATTTCCGGGTAGATTTTCAAGTTAGATCTGTTGTAAGTTGAAGGTAATAATGATCCTAAGTGATTGGGGAAAGAAGTAGGGAAGTTTAGAAGGTTTGGAGATGAAAAACGGAGAAGAAAAGTCGTCAAAGACCTGGGGAATAGGGTGGGGTGTCGCGCCAGCCAGCGTGCCCCAAACCAGTCTCTGAAGTTTGGTCCTTGGGGCGCCGCGCCATCCAGCGCGCCCCACACAGGCCTCTGGAGTTTGGGGCCTGGCGCCCCACGCCTCTCAGAGCGCAACGGACGCCAGTTCAACCCATTCTTCCCCCATCTTTTCGTACTAGTTTCTAAGTGATGTACCTATGTTTCCTAGTTGATTCTAACACTCTAAGGTACATCTAAACATCATGAAATCATCTATATACATGAGATCATGAACCTTGAATCCATAATCCATTTCAAGGAAAGTTAAGATCAAGGTCAAAGAAGTTAAGAGTCAAGTCTAGAAGTTAATGAGTAAGTCAAAGAAAAGTTTCTTAAAGTTTTCAAGAGTCTTTAACAATGTTTTAAATTCATTTTAAGACTCAAGTTTTCAAGTTAAGCAAAGAGTAAAGAGTTGAGTTCATTTTTTGAAAGATAATAGGGAACTAAGAATTCCCAAAGAAGTTTTTAAAATGTTTTTCACATTTAATATGAAAGAAAACCTCAATTTTCAAAGAGCCTTCGGGCTAGTTTTCAGAAAAGAGTAAATGCTTTCATAATTAAGCAAGAGGGGAAACTTTGATTTTCAAGATAGCCTTTAAGCTACGTTTTTGAGCACTAATCTCAAATTACAGAAGAAGTATGTTTTTATACATAAAGAACTAAGTATATTTTTGGGAGTAGTATTGAGCATCGATATGGGGATGCGAGTTCAGATAACTCAAGTCTCCATAAACCATGTACCATCATGGGTAGAAAAGGGTCATACTTTTTAGATGAATCCTTTTCACAATAGACTAGTAGATCCACTTAGTGAAAGTTAGCTTCCTATATCATGGCAAGATATAGGATGGGCCTCGGCAGCGCGAGGTAAAGCGTTGTACATCACTATAATTCTTAAGTGATGGTTGTTGGCTAGAGAAACTCCCACAACAGTAGTAGCATGGTTCCTCAAGGGGTTCTGCTTAGTGTGAATGAGGGTATGAGACTTCATTCATGCATTGCACAAGTAGATTTTGAGAGGGTGCATGGTTTGTCTTTTTATGATATTATGTTTATGAATTAACAACATGTTTTAAACAGGTTTCTTTTTCTTTATATTGTACTTGTTTTAAACTGCTTTATAATGAAATGAGTTCAGTTAAGTATTCATGAGTTGAGAAGAGCCAAGGTAAGTGTTTCTTTTAGAATCCTTTCAAGTCTATATCTGTTTTAGCATTCCAACTCGCATACTCGTACATTCAATGTACTGATGCCAGTTGGCCTGCATCGTATTATAATGCAGATGCATGTAACTAGGATCGGCATCCAACGCATTGTTGATCCAATGAGCAGTCCAGAGTCTGTTGGTGAGCCTTTTTGCATTCCGGAGGATCCCTTTTGTTTACTTTCAGTATTAGATAGTTCATTAGGATGTCGTGGGCCTGTCCCGAAATCCATCTCAGTTATTAGAGGCTTCATAGATAGACAATCAGTTAGTCATTTGTCTTTACTTTGTTATTGACTTATGTTCAGAGTTGAGTTGCCATTTTGGCTAAGTTATATGTTTATTGTTTTTAAAACATTATGAGTTCAGTTTGAGCAGTTCAGTTTATTCTTTTAAAGTACATTTAGAGTGTTTGATCATTATAAAGATGCATATAGTTTTCCGCTGAGTAAGTAAGCCAGGCCAAGGGTTCGCTTGGGACCAGAAATTGGCTTCGAGTGCCGGCCACGTCCTGGGTGTAGATTCGGGGAGTGACAGAAACAAAAAAACTTTTGTAGTTTTCTACTCAATGTGAAATTTGATTGTGTCTGACTTTTGGAGACTAAAATCCTCTGATTTCTTACTTTTTTGGTTTGAAGAATATAAGAACTTCACAAACAAATAAGATTGTGCATTGGTTTGAATAATATAGAAACTTCACCAATTTGTTAAATAATATGTTTGAATTAATATTCTGACTTGTAGAGTACAAAATCTTCGTCGGGAATATTAAGGCTAAATGGTTTGAAAAAGATAAAATCTTCATCATTAGCTAGAAACAGTGTTGTATTTGAGGTGTCTGGAGATTAAAACCTTTTTGGTTTACTACTCTGTATGAATGTGAAACTGATTCGAATAATATAAAAACTTCATCAGAATTCAAGGTTCATTCGGTTAACTATTAGAAGAATATAAAAACTTTATCGTTAAACTAGAAACAAGTTGTATAAAGATTTAATCTTTATTGTTAGTACTCTTAATACTAAGTGGTCTGTCTAATTGTAACAGCAAGGGAAAAAAACACTAGTGACATAAAATTAGTGATTTTTGTGCCTGCAATGGGTGTTTATATGGATTAAATCTCCAAAAGAAGGCTTCGTGTTGCCAATGTGTATTTTGATGGTATACAATATGAAAGCATGAGAACAAATATCAAATACTTGAAAAATATTTTTGAGAACATGTTTAAAATGTGGGGGGTTCTTTACTTGTGATAAAGACAAAATTAGACTCACTATCTAATTTAAATTTGAAAGTACAAGATATGAGATTTAATGACATTCTTGTATTCTGTTAGACCCACAAAATTCTTGGAGTATATTTGATATTGTGGTCGTTGAGTCTCTCTTTACTAGTATATGATATGTTTAGTATAAAACCATAAAATTATATCACTCGTTCAAAATAATTGTATTCTTTGATGAAAAAGCGTCACTTAAAATATTGTGATTTTTCATGAAAAGATATATCTATTAAAATAAATCTATTTGTATAGACATGAATATTGGTGAAAAGTGATCTGTTATGGTTGTGTTGTAAAACAAACATTTGGGTGATATTGCCCTTATTGGACTGATGAGACTATGATCATGGATAATTCTATAACAAATTGAATGTTATGGAAATGTCTTTCTGGAAAGGACATTTGGCAAGGTGCTGACTCTAAAACTGTGTTTGTATTTGAGAAAGTTATAAAAAGTAAAGAGCAAAATATATTATTTGTAGAAAAAGGTTACCTCACGTAAGGTCTTTTCAACCAAGTATTTCTATTTGTTCTTACTTGCTTGAATCAAATTGTTTGTGACATGAACATTTGGGACATGTCAATCACAAAACCTTGCAAAAAATGATCAACTTAGAAGTTTTGCCTAACTTCTAGTGCAATAAATCAAAATGTCAAGTATGTGTTGTTGAAAGGAATTTTAATCCCTTAGAAGTGATTTACACTGACATTTGTTATATGAAGTCAACACCATCTCGTGGTGCGAAAAGTGTTTCATAAGTTTTATTGACAATTGCACTAGATACTCTTATGTCTATTTGCTAAATAATAAGGATGAAGCAATAGAAACATATAGACAATATAAAACTGAAGTTAAAAGATAAAAAGATTGTCATGATTAGAAGTGGTAGATGTGGAGAATATAAATCTTCTTTTGCAGAAATATATTTGGAAAATGGAATAATCCATCAAATTACTGCACATACTCACCTCAATCTAATGAAATTGTTGACAGAAAAAAGCTGAACTTTAAAGGAAATGTTGAATGTCCTACTTATAAGTTCAGGTTTACCACAAGATTTGTGGGGGGTGCTATCATTATAGCAATAGAGAACAACAAAAAGTTTGTATGTTCATAAAGAGAGAAACAAAAAGTGTTGTTTGTTACTAAAGGGAGTAACAAATAAAAAAAAATTGTTAAGAAAGGGAGCAACAAGAAGTTGTGTTTGTTCAGGCTTTGTTGTATCCTGATAGATAATTGTTTGTCGTCCCTTAAAGTATATACAAGCAATAAATCTTGAAAGATAGTGATCTAACAATTTCCGATATAGTCTATTACATATGAGAAATGGAAATGAGGGAACTATTCCCAAACGGGTCAAAATAGGACCTAAGACTGTGGATTGTATGTTCATTGGATATGCTACAATGAGTAAATCATGTTGATTTATGGTTCATAAGTCTAAACCGTCGGATATTCAAGTGAAGGGTCTAAATGACCTTGGAAAGAACCAGAGGAGAATGTACTTAATAAAGAGATTCAGAGGCGTAGTAAATGTCAATGGACAAATTACTTCCTCCGAATTTGATTTTGTAACATTTCTTCTTGAAAATGAGTCCATATAGTCAAAGAAGATATGTCTTCTATGGACTCATCCTTTTTGAAAAGAGGCTGTCAATAGTAGGATAGATTCAATCTTGAGCAACCACATTTGAGAGTTGGTTGATTTTCCTCCAAGAAATAAACCTTTGGGTTCAAAGTGGATCTACAAAAGGAAAAGAAATTTGATTAAACTATTGGCAAATACAAAGTAAGACTTGTTGTCATAGGCTTTAGACAATAAGAAAGCCTTGATTATTTTGACACATAATAGCCACTAATTAGGATTACATCAATTCAGATGTTAATTGCACTAGTTGCGGTATATGGCCTTCAAATTCGTCAAAATGGATGTGAAAACATTTTTTTAAAAATTGAAAATTGGAGGAAGAAATTTGCATGGAACAACCCCAGGGCTTTGTGGTTCCTGGTAAAGAAAAGAAAGTCTGTAAACTTGTTAAGTCAGTTTGTGGACTAAAAACAAGCGTCCAAATAATGACATGTGAAGTTTGACCAAACTATGTTGGCAATTGAATTCAAGATTAATGAATGTGATAAATGTTTTTACATTAAATACACTCCAAATCACAAGGTCATTGTTTGTTTTTATGTTGATGACATGTTGATCATCAAAAGAGACATTTCTGACATAAATGCTACTAAGCATATGCTAGAAAGTAACTTTGTTATGAAAGACATTGAAGTTACTGATGTGATAGAAAAGGTACTTGACAAGGTCAAACATTTGGATTTAAATATTGTCAAGACTCCAATAAATGTGAAATCTGTACTTCAAAAGAATGAAGGCAAAAGTGACTCACAATTGAATTGTGCTAGAGTATTGAGAAGTATGATATATATCATGAAGTGTACGCGATCAAATATAGTATGTGCTATTAGTAAACTGAGTCGGTTCACATGTAATCTAAATCAAAATCATTGGATGACAATGAAAAGAGTTTTGGAGTATTTAAAACATACTTAAAAAAAACTATTGATTTGAATTATAACTAAAATTCAACATTATTGGAAGAATAGAGTTATGCAAATTGAATCACCAGGTCAAATGAAGAAAAATTCACGAGTGGATATGTATTTACTCTTGGTGAAGGAACAATCTCTTGGAATATTTCAAATAGAAATGTATCGCTCGCTGTACTTTGAAATCTGAGTTTATCACTCTAGATAAGACTGGTGAAGAAGTTGAATTACACCAAAATTTCTTGAAAGATTTTTGGCCCAAACCTTTTAGCTCTGGTATGCATACACTGTGAGAGTTAATTTGCAATAGGTAGGGCATGGAGCATGATGTATAATGGAAAGTCTTGTCATATATGACGTAGACATAATATCGTTAGAGAACTACTCTCTAGTGGAATTATCATAATTGACTATGTAAAGTCAAAGGATAATGTGTCAGATCCACTTATAAAAGGCCTAACTAGAGAGGAAATTGATAGATTATCAAAGGGAATGGGGCTATGGCCGAGGGCAAGTCATTGTGGCAGTAACTCTACCTAGAAGACTTGAGATCCCAAGATCTAGGTTCAAGGAGATCAAACAAAGTCATTGATAGTGGTTCAACATTGTCGAAATATTTTTTATGGTCCATTCTCATGATAAGACAATGTTCAGTAACAAGGATAAAGGCACTAGGACTTTTTAATGGTTTCTAAGTTTGATACAGGGTATATCAAATGATGTATCTACGTGATAACACATTTAGAAATCACCTATGTAAGTGTGAAGTGTAAGCCGCTTCAAGGAGAATCCAGTAAGGACAGTTCTCTACGTATTTATAAACCGAGACATGTTCATGGCTGAAATGAACAAAACAATGAGAACCAAAAATAGTTCAAGCGTTGATTGTGTGACTTATGTTGTCTAGGTATACACTAAAGCTCGACGGTTCAAAGGTATCAAATTTACCGATTGACCGAATATATCTGATATTTGTTCACTATGGAAAGTTCAAAGGGAAACCCACTTATCCAAATGCAATCAACCCTTACTTATGAATCACACAGTTTTTCATGCATATGTTTTAACAATAGCTATTCCCTATTCATGTGGGGGATTGTTTTGTTTTAAAGGTGTGAATAGGAAATGAAGGGTTGTGACTATGCCGAAGGGTTGTGACTATGCCGAAGGGTTGTGACCTTTATAAAAGGTTGTGTCCTTTCTAAAGGGTTGTGACCGTTTGAAAGGTTGTGCCTTTTCCAAAGTGTTGTGATCTTTCTGAAAGGTTGTCTTCTTTCCAAAGAGTTGTGATCTTTACCCTTTGTTGGCTATAAATAGAGAGGCTTTCTCTCATTTTTCTTCATTGAATTATTCCCTTCTTTGGCATACATTTCTTACAAAACAAAATTGATCGATCGTGTTTGTGTGTGTGATTCGTTGCTGTCATTTCGAGTTCGTTAAAATTATCGAAGTTTGAGGTACCACTTCTTTTATGGTTTATCCGATTTATCTTGGGAGGAATTAATCTGCAACCTCTGGTACATGAGGGGATTAAATTTCTTAAGGACACATAGTGGGTTCTGTGGACTTGGATAGTTCTTTGTTATTTCTTTTCATCTTTTATTATTTCTGGTTTACTAATCTGAATACAGGAGATAACACCTCCATCAATCTCTTTTTTATTATAGTATGTCGTATCATATATATTTGGAATTAAACCATAGTTATTGTTATGATTATAGTATGCAGTTACAAAGAATTAATGCAATGATCAACCAAGTTGTAGGTGACATTTTAGTGGAATTGTTCAAACAATTTTTTTGATATATAACATTTTAAAATCTCACAACATAATTGTGTGAGCACTTGAACTCACAAATATCCACAAATTATAATAAATACGACCTTATTTTCCTGATAATCAAGAAAAAAAAGGCATGTTGCTTAACATATTTTTGAAAAAGATAGTCTACCGAGTTGTATCCAAGTTTACAGTTCACAAATTTGATTGAAAGAAATCAAAAGAAAGACAAATTACTACAACAAAAATGATATTTAACAAAAGTTAATAGTTTAGTTACCGCTAAATATGTATTTTCAGAGGCAATTAGTACTCTCAATAAATGTCCCTAAAGTGTGTAGTGGCATTGGATCTAATGATAATTAATTAATATCAATAAAGGCTCTAGAACTTTCATTAATTTGCATATTTATTGCTGATAAAAATTGTTTTTGTTATAGTGTATTTTGGGCATATGTTAGTTTCAAGAAAACTTGATCTCTTATTATGCCCAAAAAGAAGAGAGGAAGAAATACGACAAATTAGTCAACTGGCGATAAAAGAAGTGGACTAATTGTCTCTATACTAATATTCTAGGAAGAATGCAATGACATACAAAATGTTTGTACCTAAGATAAAACAATAAAAACAATATACTAACTATGGCAAGCAAGAGATCAATCTGTTTGGTTCTTTTCACAAACTTCACCATTGGTTCCGTATCAGTTATCATATATTTATTGTTGTGTGCTATCAAACATAGCACATCACAGAAGCAATTTTCTCAAAAATTATATGAGTAAGCCTGTAGAAAGGGACAAAAGAGAATATCAGTTTTCAATTATCATTGTTGGAATTTTTAATAGAGTAAAAAAAAGTCACCACAATAGCAAAAAGAAATTGCAATAGTTACATGAATCACTATAACTTACAATAAAAGATTAAGATTTCAGAAAACTATGAGGAATAAAACAAACTTCATAGGAAGCTTAATTAATGTATTTGAATTCGACTCCCTATAGCAGAAAAAACCCTACAAATAATAGTGGAAGAAATAGAAGTTTTATTTACTAAACAATCAAATGTTATGAATTCAACAATTCCAGCAGCGTTATGAGTTGTGGATTGAGAGGACCAAGAGTATTAATGTCGCATTGCAATTAAAATCAATTTTCTTTGTTTAATCATATTCTTATTTTGGTGCCTTGCAACTAAGTGTTGGGATTTAAAAGGTGTGAATGAAAAACGAAGAGTAGTGAAAGTAGTGACTTTTGTAAAAAGTTGTGACTTTTATGAAGAGTTCTGACTTTTCTAAAGAGTTATGACTTTTATGAAAAATTGTGACTTTTCCATAAGGTTGGGACTTTTAAGAAGGGTTAAATAAGAATCATGATCGGTGAGGGTGCCACGTAGATGGGTCTAAGATTATCTTTTATTTATATAAGATAAGATAAGATAATATGTTTGCACCTATTATCACATCAAATGCAACTCAATAGGTCTTCTTTTCCTAAATTGACCAGCTGTACAATTGCATAGTTTCATACAATATATAAGCATTTGTCATCCAACAAAGAAATAATAAAATGGAATGTGTACTCATCAATTTTAGCTGGTACTTTTTATGAAATTTTATTGTTGATTACACTACAAATTTATATAATTTATTTTGTATATACTATTTGCACGGGACACACGTGCAACATATGTGTCCAAGAACTGGTATCCTAGATAACCATTTTATTCTTTTAAATAGGTTTAAAAAGTTAATCATGCTTTACTTTTCTATATTAGCTATGTCACACTTTAATTACTAAGCATATCATCGTATAATTTATGTGTAATATTTTAAGTCCACTTAATTTCTCTTTAATTACTCTAAAGAAACCCAAGAAATCATCTGAAGAGATGAAGAAGACCAAGAACTTTAGATCATTTGCTCTTTTAAGTAGCCCAATATACAAACCCAAATCTTCCCTTTACAAAGCCCAACCCATCTACCAACCTCTTCAATTGTTTGAATTACCCTTAAAGTTAGGTAAGCATCTAGGGTTTCTTATCTTAATTTTTCTTGAGCCTCTCATCCTCTTTATAATTGTCCCTCAAGATCCATCTCTTCTCTTCAAGAAAAAATTTCAGATATTTTCACCATTTGCAGATGCTTCCTTACCAGTTTCAAGAAAATTTCAGACATGTCTCCATCACTTATTTTTTCAAGCTTCAAGGGAGTCCATATCAAACAGTACAAATAAAGGTTCACCACTTTAAGTATAATCTAAGACAAATCATGTTTTCTATTTTCGGATAAAGTGAAGACCAAACACATCCAAATTTCCCTACATTTGATTTTGAATAGACATCTCTATAACCAAATCAAATTTAAAATTTCAAAATACCGCTTTAATTGAACCCCTAATTTCCTCCTATAAACCTTTGGATTTTGTTTTGGGTCATGTTATTTAGCAGCCTCCACCCACTTAAACTCGTTATAGCTTTGTTCCTATATATGTGCCTTCGGCTTTCCTGGCTTTGTTAATCGGTATGGTTTATTGACGATAATCCAAGTGAGAGAGTAGATCCGAGGCTTGCTAACAACGCTCCCAGTTCGCTGCTCCACGCAAGGTCAGTGCCCATTTTATCATTTATTTTACCTAGTTAAATAAGGCATATAATGATCAAAATGTTCCTAAACTTTGCTAGAAGGATCAAACTTATTCCGACATTAATGTTTTTTTAAGATTAAAAAAATTAAAAAAGTAGAATTTAAATCAATTTTGTTACTTCTATTAGATATAAACGGTACATCTAGGCGATTTGTGTAATGGTAAGTGTTATCGGGTCAACCCTTCCCGATCTAACCCACTAGGCAGTATATCACCCTTTGACGTCTCACCCCTTTTCTTTTTCTCTCAATGTAGTTCAACACTTAGACAAGCATGAGAATATATTGAACACAATCACGTACATGAATCACTTCCCAATTTTGTATTGAACTCATGACATAAAGAAAGCACACAAATAACTTAGCCTGAAAAATTTGACCAAAGCCCCCTATCTGTGATAGGTCTGATTATGCCAATAAATAGGCTGAAGCACCTTGTCACATGCTAAACACATGATAGTCTCATTCAGTTGAGATCCCCAACTGATAGGCCAATTCAAAATTTGAAAATACAAGTTCTCTCTACATAGCTGACAATCCACAAATGGCTAGATATTGCCTAACTTCCTAGGCATGTGAGAGGCACATGCAAACAACCTTCAAATATGGCGCCAAAACTCACTTCTACCCGTCCAGGTTTGCTCGTGAGCACGTGCCTAGACTGTGCAAACATCCTGCTCCGCACAGGTTGCCATTTGCTCATTCTCCTGGGTCGTTTTCCCTTGCCAAACACTTAGACTCTAAACTTCTTTAGCCAAGGTCATGCCGCGATCATAGACTTACATTGACTTGCTTTAGCTTTGCCTAGTGCTTGTCATGCCTTAGACACACATTGTCTTGCATGCTTTAGCCACGTCAATGCCATGGTCTATTTTCAATTGAGCTTGATTGAAGTCATTGGGCTTTGGCAACATTCATCATGTAAATCCATACCCAAGACCAATCCACTCAAACCATCAAGGTAAGGGTTTAACAAGATGGGTATATGTGAGCGACTTTTATAACGAGTGTTATATCTTTTGTAAATCAAAAAGTTTCGAGGTATATCAAATCATTTCCCTAGATATTATACATGTGTCCACAATAAATAAAGAAATTAATGAGTTACCAAATATTTGAATGTAATTTCTTAACCGGTAGTAAATACTAAATTCTCATAATTATAAAGTAGTTTTTAAAACAAAATCTCGACTTTCTCTAAACAGGTAATATACTATCTCACGATAAAAGATTTGTCCATTATTATAATAGTTCTCTAATACAACAAAACTTTTAAATGGATTAATTTGTTTTCTTTAAATCGATTAATTAGAAAGGTTCCCTTATATGTTTACTACACCCTCTGACATTATTGATACTGGCTTTATAAATATGTTTCCAGCCGCACAACTTCACACCATTGTTCTCAACACAAACTCTCTCTCTCTCTCTCTCTCAACTAGTTAGTTTTCACGGTTGTACCTTAGCAATGGCATGATAAAATCAGATAGTTGTTAGCATTTTTATTCTCCAACTTATTCTGACCGACCACGATATGATTTTATCATGCCTCTGCTAACGTACCAGAAAGAGTAGTTGATTTGGGCATTGAATCAAGAACAATCTATTGCTACGCGGGGTGTTCTTGTTGATAAGATGGGTATGGGGAACACACAAACCAGGTTAAGTAATCTTTTATCCTAGTTTTCTCTCACTTACCCCTTGTACTTCCTACGAGCTCCCAGAATTGAAAGGAACCCTAATTATATGTCTTATTGTTGTAGTGATTCAGTGAGTCGGTGAGATTGACCGTTTCACCACTGAAGGAAGCACAAAAATTCTTGTTTGTCATGGTGCCAACCGATAGAAAAATATTGATTAATTTGTTTCATATTATTTGTTATCACTGTGTACTCCTAAGTAAAGGTTGAGATTAGGAAAATTGTGATGCCCCTAAAACAAAAGCTTTTCTTTTGGTGGCATCACATTTTTCCAGTAGTCAGCCTCCACTGTGGAGTACGTAGTGATGAAAAAATCATATTTCGCAAAATTTTCAAATTTTTGGCACCATCATAAACCATAATTTTGTTGCTTCCTTTAGTAGTGAAGAGATCAATCTTATTGACCCACAATGACACCAATAATAGGACATACAACTAGGGTTCCTTTTACTAAGCTCCTAGGAAGAACTAATGACAGATGAGAGAAAATTGGAATTGTAAATTATGGCCCTAGTCCGTGTTTAGCAAGCACAAGATCTGTGGCTTGAATTGTCATCCCCATTCCCATTTCATCAGCAAGAATTTCGCCTCTAGTAGTAGATTCTTCTTCTTCAGCGCCCTAGACAACCACTCTCTTTATGACTATAGAAGTCTAGATCATTTGAATAGTTTTCAGCCATTCACTAATCATTCTTTTCTTCTAGATATCCCGCATCAAAGTAGGTCTCTTCTTTTTATTCTTGTCATGATTATTCTTCCTATTCTCTATCATCCCCATCAATAGAAGGTAGTCATCATCTACTTCACCACCTCTCCTACATCATTCATTGACCATTTTTCACGCTCCTCTTCTTTTACTGGCTTTCCTTTTGTTTCAATACTCTTTTGGCCCCATTTAATTTTTAACTGTAGTTGCACTAGTTAAAAGAGATCAAATTAAGTCCATATTTATTATGTATCATAACAAGATAATATTTGCATGAAAGATTAAATTTATCATTGTTTCCAGTGTAATCAGAACTCAAGGATATAGCAAGCACGCCTCATATAGTTGTCTTGATATTGGAGGCTTTGTTCTCCTTACATAACAATTCACATTTAAGTCCAAAAGCATTATTTACATTTATTTATATACAACACATACTGCACAAATATATACAAGGCATAATTCATCTCAGAGAAATACTTTAACACACAAAAAAAGTAAGTACAATTTTTAAAACATAATAAGCCCACTTATTTTTAAGGAAGGGGACAAACTCAAAAAACAACTTCCTTAGGAAAAATGACAGAGAAGAGAAGTGTTAAGACTCCCATGTAACACCTCAAACTTCGAAAGAACTAAGTAGAAGTTCGTACAAGTTAACCATTAGTTTTTAGTTTTGGATCAACTTCAAATAACCATATCTTTTAGCACATAAAGAGTTAGGTGGCCCGTGACCTATCAAATCGAAGGACTTTGAGTCCTCTTTCCAACGCCACCAAATTTACTAAATTTTGAGTTTCGAGTAAACCCTTATGGATGCTTGAGTAAAGCCTCTCCATTTAAGCATTCCATCTATTTTAGGAAAGGGTATTTGTATCTTTTCCTTTTTTCCACTTGTCTTAGCACTTTTTTCCTGACCCAATTAAGGGTTTAATCATTTTCTAAATCCCCCATTCACGTTCAAATCACTTAGGGATTTAGAGCGAGGTTTAAGAGGAGAAAATGGGCTAAGTTCTAGCATTCTTTAAGATTTGTAGGATTCACCAAGAACGTCGTTCTTTCCAGGTATGTACGGCTTTCCATAGTGATGGACTTGTTCGTCCTCGAGCCTATCATCTATAATTCGTCCACGAAGTTGTTATGTTAAGAGATTCTTGATTGGCCCTTAATTGTTATTCATTCTTTAACATTGGAGGTTCTTGAGTTTTTTGAGTTGATGATCTTGAGTATGATTTATGATTTGGGATGGAGGTTGTATGGGGTTTGGATGATTTTTTGTGGGGTTTGTAAATCAAAAAGAGTTTAGATGAAATCATTTGATTCTAGATGAGTTAGCACCAGAAAATTGAGAAGAAAAATTCGTCAGATTTCTAAGTACCAGGGTGGGGCAACAAGCCACCATAGCTCCAGAACTACTGATCAGTAGTTTATGACCTGACGCACCACTCCAGGAGTGCGCCCCAAACACTTTCCAATAGTTTTTGGGCTGGCTCCTTGCGCCACTCAATGCGCTAGGTCCTTTTCTTTTCCATCATTCATTTTGTATGTATTCTTTCAAATCGTGTCTACGTTCTCTTCTTAATATGAACTCTTAAAGTCTTCATTAATCCTTGAGATATCCTACATGTCCAAATCACATGTCTTAATTTGCATTTCAAGTTGAAGTAAAATTAAGATGAAAGTTCAAAGAGGTCTTTTGAGTCGAATTGAGAATTCTTTTGTAATCAACTAGAGTTTTGAACTAAGTCTTGAGAAAGTAAATATGAGAAATAAGAAAAGCTAAATTGATGTTTGAGAAATTATATAAGGGAACTAAGTATTGCCATTAGTAATATGTTTACATTTAAAAGAGAGAAACTTTGATTTTTGAATGAGTTTTTGAGTTCAGAGACATTTCAGAGCATTATCTCTTTTAAGGGGGATCTTTTGAGTAATTACCTCAAAATGAGAAAGATTTATGTTTTATACATTTGAGCATGAGTTTATATATTATTGGGAGTAGTATTGAGCACTGATATGGGGATGAGTTTAGAAAAGTCACATTCTTCATAAACCATGTAGACAACATGGGCAAGTGATCATACTTTTTAGACGACTCCTTATTACTTTTAATCATAGCTTAGTGGATCTACTTAGTTGAGGTATTCTATACCCCAACAAGGTATATGACAGTGTTTGTAGTGTGGGAGAGATGATGTAACATCACGTAGCTCATAGTGATGGTTGACAGTTAGAGAATGTCCCAAATAAGAGTAAAGATTATGTTCTTGTATTTTAATATATTTGAGTTGATATCTACTATTTTAAAAGCTTTAAATATTGCATCTCTTATTATTTCTTTCATATTGCAGTTGAGTTGAGGTGAGTATGGTCTTCCCATGTTAGCAGTTCACTTATCTATGTTTATTTTTCCCCTTACATGCTGGTACATTCAATGTACTGACGTCATTTGACCTGCATCTTTTTATGATGCAGATACATGTATTTCGGGGAATTATCTGACGCTTCGTTGATATCATTTGCACTCCAGCTAGCTTTGGTGAGCCTCCTTGCTTTCCAGAGGGATTCACATTATCATTTCTCCTTTGTTAAGTTGTCTAGGGTCCTATCCTGATAACTTTCATAGTATTTAGAGGCTTCATAGATAGTATTTTCCCCTTGTTGATGTTTTGAGACTTTGAGTCACTTAATTATGTTTATTTACGAGGTTCCAGACCTTTACAACTTTAATTTATTGTTGAGATATTTTGTGTAAATCATTGCAATTGGAGTCCCATTTAGCTTGAGTATATCTTCTGCTAAGTAGCTACCCAAGTCAAGGGTTCTATTGGGACCAACAATGGTTCTCGAGTGTCGGGCATGTCCACGGTGTAGGCTCGGGATGTGACATCCCACATAGGATAATCATTTTCTTTAAATTTAATATGTTACTTACTTTCGTATTCAGGTTACTTGCACAAGGATTATTTGGATGTTAAAGAAGAAGAGTACTACATATAATTGTGCAATGAAAGTCATGCACAATTATGTCATGCCGCAAGTCTACTTCCTGGGTGGGACTGGCACTTGAGAACCATTGCTGGCCGCAAGCGAACCCTTGTCCTGACTTACATACTCAGTGGAAGACTTAAATTAACAAAGATAAACCCATATAACTCAAGAATGTTAATAAGAAAGCATTCAAATAGACAATAAAGAAAAAACTCAAATCTCTAATCAATATCTGAAATGAACAGGACTAAAGACTATAACTATCCGTCTATGAAGTCTCTAAAACAAAGAGGGATGTCGGGACAAGACCCCCGATCTTCCTAACAAATGAAATACTAGAAAGCAATGTAAAAAATGAGCCTTCCAGAAATCAATGAGGCTCACCAAAAGACTCTGAGTGCTAAATTGGATCAACGAGGCGCTGGATGTTGATCTTGGTTACCTGTGTCTGCATCATAAAATGATGCAGGCCAAGTGGCATTAGTACATTGAATGTATGAGTTTGCGAGGGGAAAACTAAACATAACATAATCTTGAAAGAAATCTGAAAGAAACACTTACGTACCTTGTCTTTACTCAACTCATGAATGACTTAACTTAATATAAAGCAATAAAACACATAAAATATAAAGAAAGATTTTTAAAACAGTAGAAAGCAACTCCGTTCGTTAAATAAATGAAATAAAAAACTCAACTTTAATCATATAATAAATTAATATAGTTTATGTGGGAGTTTCTCGAACCGACAACCACCACTCTGAGCCTAAATGGTGATACAACGTCTTCACCACATTGCCAGAATTGTCCTATACTTTGTTGTCATATAGGACGCCTTAACTAAGTGGATCCACTAGTCTATACTAAAAAGCACTTAAGGAATCATCTAAAAAGTATGATCCTTTAATACCCATGAACGCTACATGGGTTATGGAGAGTTGAGTTATTATGAATTTGCGTCCCCATATCAGTGCTCAATACTACCCCTAAAATGTACTTAGCTCATATGTTTTTAAAACAAAACTTCTTCTTCGGTTTGAGATAATTACTCAAAATTTAGCTTAAAATCTCTCTTGGAATCGATGTTCCCTTTCTTGCTCAAATGTGAAAATATTTCAAACTTTTAGGAATACTTAGTTCCCGTATAATCTTTTAAGAAATGAACTTTACTCTTAACTCTTTAGTCAACTCGAAACTTAAGTCTTAAGACAAATTTAAATGTTTTTGAAAGACTTTTGAAAACTTAATGAACTTCTCTTGATTCTTAACTTCTAAACCTGACTTTTAACTGATCCTTGAATTGAATTATGGATTCAAAGATTGTGATTTGTGATAGGAAAGATCTCATGATGGTTAGGAGTGTTTTTAGACAGTTAAACATGAGAAAAAAACAAGATATTATTGTCTTGAAGTAAGTCTGCGACGTGGAGATGTATTTAAATATTTGGTCGCAAAAATAATTTTTGAGGGAGAACGGTCTGTGACCGCTCCGCAACAAGAGGAGAAATTTTCCTATTCTGAGGAACAGGGCCACATCGTACCCAGATTCGCCCGACTTTTTCCCTCTTCATTTTCCAGCCCCAATTCGCCTAAACTCGGTCCCCCCCCCCCAAATTATCTTTAGATTCATATACCCAACAAATGTATCTAAGAACCTAACTCAAAACAACTCTATAATTCGACTTAAAGATCTCAGAAACTTCTCAATGTCATCCCAATTCAAGAACGACATCAAATTCAAAAATACATATCAAGAAAATCAAACTTTCAACCCTTTTACGATGAATTCACACTGAAATAAACATGTTTCGCACATGGGTGAACGAACCCAACTTTATGAAAGCCTCACATATCTCGTAGGGATCACCCCTTGATGAAATCCACAATCTTAGCTTCGAGAATTTGACGATTCTTGCTTCTTCCTCTCTTTTCTCCTCTTCTTTTGTCTTCTCTAAAACCCTAACTCAATTTTCAAAAGCATAAACTGACCTTGGTCAGTTTAGACCCCTAAGTAATTACCAAAAACGAATTAATTCAATTGGGTATGGTAAAGACCAAAATACCCTTCCAAATCCGGTTTAGACTTTCCTTATTTGAACAACCCAACTTCAAATGGGCATATTTCACTCATACGAACTTGGAATTGCACAAACTTAGCAGCATTGGAAAGATAATTTCAAGATATTTCCTACGGTATCTGGAAGCACACCTAACTCATTCCGAGCTAGGAGTTATGCTTATTTGAAGTTGACCAAAACCCAAACTTAACATAACTTAACAAATTTCCAGATTTTTCATTCTTTCCTAAAATGACTATTTCCAATTCTTTCTAGTTCTTTCAATTAGCGAGATGTTACAATATCTCCCCCTTGGGAACATTCGTCCTCGAATGAGATTACTATTACTAGGCTAAGGGTGTAACATCTAACATTTAGCTCAAACACCCAACAAGCAATGCAAATACAACATGCCAACTTATAAATTAAAGAGTACTAAGAAGAGAATTAGTACCTTGGTCTAGAATTACTCCGGGCTTAAAGAGATGTGGATATCTCTTTTTCATATCCTCCTCAGCTTCCCAAGTAGCTTTTTCAACAAACTGATTTTTCCAAAGGACTTTGACTGATGCTACTTCCTTAGTCCTCAACTTGCGAAATTGGCGATCTACAATCTGAACAGGAATCTCCTCATATGATAAGTTATCCTTGATACCAATATATTCCGTTTGTATGATAAGTGAAGGATCTCTTATGCACTTCTTCAACATAGAAATATGAAATACCGGATGAACCACTGCTAACTCTTAGGGTCTCTAACTCATATGCTACATTGCCAACCCTTTTGGATAATTTGTAAGGGACAATATATTGGGGACTAAGCTTCCCCTTCTTACCAAACCTCATAACACCATTCATGGGTGAAACTTTCAAGTATACCCAATCATCTACCTCAAACTATAACTCCCTCCTCCTAACAATAGTTTAGGATTTCTAAAGACTCTGCGCTGTTTTCAACCCTTCTTGAATTACTTTCACTTTCTCCATAGCTTGATGAACTAAGTCTGGTCCTATCAACCCAGCTTCACCAACTTTAAATCATCCAATAGGAGATCTGCATCTTCTCTTATAAATAGCTTCATAAGGAGCCATTTGGATGTTAGAGTGGTAGTTATTGTTTTAAGCAAATTCAATAAGAGGTAGGAGATCGTCCCAATTACCTTTGAAATCAACCACACAAGCCCTCAACATATCCTCTAAGGTCTCAATAGTGCGCTCTGCTTGACTATCCGTCTGAGGATGAAAGTCTATACTTAAATTTACTTTGAACCCAAGTCTTTTTGAAAACATTTCAAGAACTATGCAGTAAATTGTGCACCTCTATCTGAAATAATCAAAACTGGCACCCCATGAAGTCTAACTACCTATTGAATATACAACTTAGCATAATCTTTTGCCGAATGGGTAGTCTTTACCGCCAAATAGTGGGCTAATTTTGTCATTCTATCAACAATCACCCAAATAGAATCATGTTGCCTGCGAAACCTTGGTAAACCTGTGATGAAGTCCATATTGATCATGTCCCACTTCCATTCCGGAAGTTCTATATTCCGAGCTATACCACTCCACCTTTTATGCTCTACCTTAACTTATCGGCAATTTGGGCACTTAGCAACAAACTCTGCAATGCCCTTCTTCATACTACTCCACCAATAAACTTCTCTCAAGTCACGCTACATCTTTGTGGAACTCGGATGAATGGATTATCTGGAGTTATGAGCTTCCTCCATGATCCTTTCTTGGAGCATTCACCCTTGGTACACACAACCTACCTTGATACCTCAATACACCATCTCTCTCTTGTTCAAAAGCCAATACTTTTTGCTTATGAACATTTGTCATCAATTCAAGCAAAATAGGGTCTTGGTCATGCTTCTCTTTTACTTGTGACACTAATGATGATTCAGCCCCATTTACCACCACTACTCTTCCTTCTGCGGAATCCATTAGTCGAACTCCCAAGTGTGCAAGTCTGTGCACATATATTGATAACTCTTTCTTATCTTCCTCAAAATGGGCGGTACTACCCATAGATAACCTGCTCAAGGCATCAACAACAACATTAGTCTTACTATAACACCCCGTATCTGAAATAGACCAGATTGCAAATTTTTTGTGTTGTAGGTGGCACCCACGGGCACCATCCATGGATCGTAGTAGGACCCACGGTCCATCCTGCAGGTTCGTGGTTCGTGTCAGCAACCTCCCCCAGAACTCAGCCCAACAATTCGGCCAAGTGTTGACCCACGGTCGGACCTACGGTCCGTAAGTCAGGTCACGGACTGTGGTTCGTGTCCGTGGATCGATGGCCTAAAAACCCAGCTTCAGTCTTGATTGATGGTTAGCCAGCATGGACCGTTAGTCGATCGACGGTCCGTAGGTCTGACCGTAGGTGACGGTAGCAACCAGTTAGATGGAAAATTGTGATTGGGTCAACTTCAGATGGTCATAAATATTAGAAAAAAAGGAATTATGTATCCCATGACAAATTATATGATAGATAATTGAATCCTCTTTCCAACGCCATCGAGTTTGCTAAAATCCAACCTCCGAGTGAAAAGTTATACTCGTTTTAGTGAAGCCCTGCTGGGTCAGTCCAATCCGTCCATCACTCCGACAACAGTTAAGTCAAGGGTCTTTTGGTCTTTTCTTATTTCGGTTAACCCCTAAGATACGTTATTTAGACCCTAAATAATGATATTTTAGTCAGTTTAAGCCTAAAACATAACTAGAACTTACCTAAGTCAAATCATTAATCAAACTTAGAAGAATTAGAACGCTAAGAGGAGAAAAGAGGTCAAGAACCCTTGTTCAAGAACGCATCAAGGTTCTATCAGTTCCAGCCCCGAAATCGAAAGATTTCTCCGTGGAATTCGTCACCAGGTATGTGGGATTTCACTAATGGATTCCTTTCACCCATTAGGTCCCTAATTTTCAGTCAGTTTCTTGATTCCATGATTATGAACAGACCTAGGGTTTCTAGAATTACAGCAGATCATCATGAATTAGTTATTAATATGTTCCAAATTAGATTATCATGTTATTGCTCAGTTTATTGCATGAATTTCAGAACCCTAGCTATGTATTTCTTTAGTTCTTGAATTACACAT
>JAJOOS010015175.1:0-16241 GCA_029582725.1 Solanum chiquidenum
CTCAACTCACGGATGAGCATCCATCTCAAGAGGTTGCTACTAGATACTCTGCCTCAACTCACGGATGAGCATCCACCCCAATTCATATCCACTTGGTGCTTAGCATTATTCCCCACAGAGTACTTAACATTCATTACTTTAGTTCATTATTATGGGATAAGAGATTGTTACTAGATACCCCACCTCAACTCATGGATGAGTACCATCTCAAACCCAACATTCATCATTAGATAGCTCATAGATTCAAAGATGAGAATAGCCTTTCAACTAAGAATCACCACATTGTGAGAAAGTCCTTTCACAACATGTCATTATCATTCATTAGTGTACAATTAAGAATAGCCTTTCAATCAACACATCATAATTAACATAATCATATGAACTTTATTCATTCTTCATTCATGAGTGTGTGTGTGAGAATAACCTTTCAACACCACCACCATTGCATTCTAAACATGATCATAATACTTTCATTGAGATCACACATTTATACTTCACATCATAATCATACATAAGCCTTCATGAAATTGCCCTTCAAGGCTATGAATCAATCTCAACCCAAACATCTAGAATACTACATTATATAATGGAATTAATTCAATAACTAATAAAGACATAAACAATTCAACATACTTTCATGATCAATCAATTCCCAATCATAATTCACAACTTAGAATTTTGGGGGAAAACATGAGTACATAGAGAAATTCACCATAATTCACCATTAATTCAACAATACATTTATAATTCATCATATAAAAACCTTTGAAAACGTTTTGGAATTGAACCCATGCATAGATTGAAACCCTAGGTTTTTGGGGGATTTTGGAAACTTGAAATCATCTTTTGATAGGGCTCCTTGAATGAAACTTAATCAAGGATGAAGACTACCATACTTTTAGGGAAGAAATTCCACGAAAATTGAGTGAGAAAGGTGAAATTTTGAGCTTGAAAGCTTGAATCCTTCACCTCAAATGGTGGTTTCTAGGAAGAGAATATTTGAGGAGAGGAGGTTTCTATTCTAAATGTTTTGAAATAATGAATTGGAAAAGAAGTTTTAATACTTTTAAAAGGCTTAAATACCTTAATTAATCAATAATAACCGTCCCTTAACTCATCTAACTAAAAAAGGAATTTACCAAACCCCCCCCCCACTTGGCCGATCCTTGACAACAAAATAGGCATGACCTACAAAACCCCACCCACGGACCATGGGGTCCACGAGCCGTGCTGGCAAGTTGTGGTTTGGGTCTGGAGCTTGTCATCTAGGCCCTTGACATACGGATGGGTTCCACGGGGTGTGGATGGACCTACGTGGCGTAGGTCCCATCCGTGGGTCACAACTTTTTGGGCAATTTTTGGTTTTTGGCAGCTTTGGAGGTTAGGCTTTTAGGGTCCCCATCAATGACTCTTGGTTGGTCTTTGGGGGGTCGTACCTTGACATTTAACCCCTAAACTCCTTAACCTAAGCTCGGGACATCATTTAACAACCTCAAACCCCACATCAAACTCAAAACACACACTTGTTAGGCTCTAGTTTCACTTACTAGTTTTCTGGGTCGTTACACAAATACACAAAAAATAAAAGAGAGAAAAGAAGAGTGAGATATCATAGATGTAAATAGTATGTGAGAAAAAATAGAGAGTGTGAACGATATTGTAGTGATGTGGAAAAATTAAAAGAGAGTTATTTCTTTTGAGTGTGTAGTGATCTTTGAGGTTTTTTTTAGTCAGACCTACAAATGTAAAATTCCTTCTAACAGTGATATGAATTGCTCTCCTCGGCCCGTGGTTTTTCCCTTATTCATGAGGGGTTTAATGTAAATATTTTGTTGTCATTATTGTTCTTTTTTATTCTTATTGATTAAGTGTATTGTTGTGTTCCACTTTTATTGCTTTTATTACTGTAAATAGGGGTGTTCACGGGTTGGTTTGGGTCGGTTATTGGTTAAAATCAAAACCAAACCAACTTAATCGGTTTTAAAATTATCAAAGCTAAACCAAACCAAACCTAATATACATTTATCGGTTTGGTTGTTATCGGTTTCGGTTTGGTTTGGTTCGGTTATTAACCATATACATAAAATTAAAACAAATAATTCATTCAAAATGTGAGAAAAGTGACAATAATCCATTCAAAATGAAAAATAGTTAGAATGACTGACATTACGAAACTTTCGATCAATGCATTTACTATGATTCACTACTTTTGTCCTAGAAGGAAGAGACATTGACATTTTCAGTCCCACAAAAAATTGTCATAGACATTCATACATGAAACCAATAAGATAAATGTTCCTGCCTTGGTCATTTTTACTTTCATAAGTAAATTATAAATACAATTTTGATGAATACATATATAAGATTTTTAAAATTATTTATAAAATAGTATATTATGCATGTATAATAATAAAATTTATGTATATTATTTATCGGTTTGGTTCGGTTATTTCTTCGATTGTTTTTCAATAAAACCATAACCAAACCATATACTATCGGTTTTTAAAAGTTTAAAACCAAACCAAACCAAATCCTAAATAAAATCGGTTCATTTAATCGGTTTGGTTTGGTTTTTCGGTCTGGATTGGTTTTTATCTAAACCGTGAACACCCCTAACTGCAAATATTATTTATGTGGTGGATTTATTCTCAACAATTGGTATCAGAGAAAATGCTCTCTAGAAGAATATTTTTTTATGTATGTCATACTGTATTCAGTGACCAAAAAATGTCTGGAGTAAAGTACGAGGTAGAAAAATTCAACGGTGATAGCGGTTTCTCAATGTGGCAGACAAGGATGAGGGATTTGCTCATATAACAAGGTTTGCAAAAGGCACTAGGCAGCAACTCCAAAAAGCGCGAACCCATAAAACTTGAGGATTGTGAAAAAATGGATGAAAAGGCTGCTAGTGCAAACAGGTTGCACTTAACAGATAATGTGGTTAATAACATCATCGATGAAGAGAGTGCATATGACATTTGGACAAGGTTAGAATATCTATACACGTCCAAAACGTTGACAAGTAAATTGTACCTAAAGAAGCAGTTGTACGCCTTACTTATGAGTGAAGTTATAATTTTTTTGTCACATTTAAATGTGCTTAATGAATTAATCACGCAACTAGCAAACCTCGAAATAAAGATCGAGGAGGATTGTCACGACCCAAAGTACACCCTAGACGTGACATGACGTATAAGACCCCGAGAAGTCCTACAATAGACACTTGGCATACATACAACACAATAACATATGAAATATGAGAGCTTAGGTAAGAAGTCTAATCTCATAAAAAGAGTTTGAAACACAAGTGCGGAAACATATTAAGTCTTGACGAGCCATTCTAAACATCAATAAAGAAGTTGAGACGTAACCTATACTCCACGTACATAGTATCAAAATAAAAACAAATAAAGCAATAAATTCTTCATGGTCTTGCCCTTGAAGTATGAGGACTCACCAATCCCAAGAATGGAAACACAATCCGAATCTAGCCACGAGCGGGAGGATGAGGAGCATCGAACCATATATTATAAAACAATATAGGCACACGTATGCATTAGTAAATGAAATGTATCAAGTATGGACAAATGAATAAAAATATGAACATGATCATTTGAGGACATTATACATGACATGCCTGACCAAGCTAAAAACATAATAAAATCCTTTAAGAAGAATCATAAATTATGAATATGGTCAATGCATACTTAAAATCATTTGAAGTGCTTTCATGAAAACCTTTGAAGGTAACTTATTTATTTTGTGAGATATTTACAGTAAATCGACATAAACCATGTGAGCTATAACATGAAATTTGGTGTCTTGCTCCCACATCAAAAAGAGATGTCCTACTTGCATTACTTCTAGCTTATGATTCACTAGTTATGTATTTCTAAGACAAATGAGGTACGTAGTTAGGGACAATGAGATTATTTCTAGAGAACCGACATCTACTAATGGGAGAGCCTCTATCTCAATATCCTCTCGGTGCTAATTAAAATCCCAATGGAATAGTCATAATCATAATTCATATCATCACACTTGGAAAAGCTCAATTAAGTTATCAATCTAATCTTAAGTCATCATAGATTAGCTCCTTTAAATTATGATTCATACATATGTGAGAAAACCTTTCACAACTACAATTTCACTATATGTAAGAAAATCTTTTACAATTCATGAATGTGTGTGAAAACCTTTCACAATTTCATTGATGCTTATCTAAAAAAAAACCTTAGATCATAAACCACCTTTTCCCCCATAAAATGTGCATACCTTTTGTCACGCCCCGAGCCTACACCCTGGGTGGGACTGGCACTCAAAAACCATTGCTGGCCCCAAGCGAACCTTGGCCTAGCTTACTTAACTCAGCGGAAAACTTGAACTCAACAAAGATAAGTTCATATAATAAACTGGAATGTTATAAAGGAACATTCAACTGACCATTAAGGCAAACTCAAGTCTCAACATGGAATAATGACAATGAAAAGACTAAAGAACTAACATATGACTGTCTATGAAGCCTCTAATAACAATTGAGATGGATGTTGGGACAAACCCCACAACATCCTAATGAACTAAACTAGAAAACAATGAAATGGATCCTCCGGAATGCAAGGAGGCTCACCAACAGACTCTGAACTGCTCACTGGATCAACGATGTGCAGGAATGCCGATCCTAGTTACCTGCGTCTACATCATAATACGATGCAGGCCAACTAGCATCAGTACATTGAATGTACGAGTATGCGAGTTGGAATGATAAACATAACATAGGCTTAAAAAGATTCTGAAAGAAACACTTACCTTGGATCTTCTCAACTCATGAATACTTAACTAAACTCATTTCATTATAAAGCAGTTTAAAACAATTGCAATATAAAGAAAAAAAACTATTTAAAACATGATGTCAACTCATAATCATAATATCATAAAAAACATACCATGCTTCCTCTCAAAGTTTACTTGTGCAATGCATGAATGAAGTCCCATACCCCCATTCATACTAAGCAGAACCTCTTGAGGAACCATGCAATTACTGATGTGGGAGTTTCTCTAACCGACAACCACCACTATGAGCCTAAGTGGTGATACAACATTTTACCTCACGCTGCCAAGGACCACCCTATACCTTGTCGGGGGTATAGGAAGCTAACTCACTAAGTGGATCCACTAGTCTATTGTGGAAAGGATTCATCTAAAGAGTATGACCATTTTCTACCCACGATGGCTACATATTTTATGGAGACTTGAGTTAATGTGAACTCGCATCCCCATATCGGTGCTCAATACTACTTCCAAAAATATAATATTAGCTCTTATGTTTAAAAACATACTTCTTCTGTGATTTGAGATTAGTGCTCAAAAACTTAGCTCAAAGGCTATCTTGGAAATCAAAGTTTCCCCTCTTGCTTAATTATGAAAGCATTTACTCTTTTATGAAAACTAGCCCGAGGGCTCTTTGGAAATCGAGGTTTTCTTTCTTATTTAAATGTGAAAACATTTAAAAAATTCTTTGGTAATACTTAGTTCCCTAATATATTTTGAGAAATGAACTCAACTCTTTACTCTTTGCCTAACTTGAAACTTTCAGTCTTAAAACGAAGTTAAAACATTTGTGAAAGATTTTTTGAAAAAAAAACTCCAAGAACTTATCTTGACTTAACTCTTGACTTTCCTTGACTTTGATCTTAACTGCTCTTGACTTAACTCTTGACTTTCCTTGACTTTGATCTTAACTGCTCTTGACTTGACTCTTAACTGATCTTGACTTGACTCTTAACTGATCCTTGAATTAAATTATGGATTCAAGGATTATGATTGGTGTTTGGAAAGATCTCATGTTGTTTAGGAATGATTTTAGATAGCTAAACATAAGAAAAGACCGAAAATCAAGATTCGAAGGTGGGTCCATGACGCGGAGGTATAATTAAAATTTGGTTCCGAAAACATCATTTGAGGTCGAACACCTCGTGTCAGCTCCACGACGTGGAGCAGAAATTTTCAATTCTGGGAATAGGTCGCGCGACGCGTTCCCACACTCAAATTTCGTCCGACGAAATTTCTTCTTCATTTTCCAGCCCCCAGATCACCCAACTTTGGTTATTTTTCTCAAATTACCTTTAGATACAGATACCCAGCAAATGTACTTAAGAACCTAACTCGAAACGACTCTATAATACGACGTCACGAACTCCAAAACTTCTCAATTTATCCCAATTCAAGAACAACATTCAAATTCAAGAATTCATGTCAAGAACATCAACTTTCAAACTCTTTTAGGACAAATTTCTCTGAACTAAACATGTTTGGCACGTGGGTGAATGAACCCAATGCTATGAGAGACTCACAAGCAATCCACGACGATTTTGACGGATCTTGGACGTTCTTCTCCTTTCTCATCTTTTCTCCTTTTCTTTTCTCTTCTCTCAAAACCATAACTCTACTTGGTAAAAGTGTAAACTAATATAACTCAGCTTAGACCCCTAATTAATCACCAAAAAAGAAATCAAATAAAAGGGTAAGGAAAAGACCAAACTACCCTTTCAAAATTCGGATTGAACATTTCCTTATTCAAGCAGCCCAACTTCCAAAGGGCATAACTTACTCATACGAACTCGGATTCGCGCAAATTTGGCGGCGTTGGAAAGATCATTCCAAGGGCTTCCCAACCATATCTGGAAATACACCTAACTCATCCTGATCTAGGAGTTATGGCAGTTTGAAGTTGACCAAAAACTCACTTTTCTTAACTTAAACAAAAAAAATCAGATTTTAATTCTTTCCAAAAATGACTATTTCCAATTATAAGTGTCACACCCCAACCCTAGGTGAGGCGGACAATTACAATATGAACACATGCTTTACAAGTCACCTATGATGAGAAATTAAACTACTACTATGCAAATATATTTACTAATGAGAAGCTTCATATACAACACATGTTGACTAGCTGAACCTATACATGTGACAAGTGAAGCTATGAATTCAAATAATAGCTTTACAATGTCTAAAAAGACTTTACTAGAATCCATGACTGTACCACTATGAAGTACGCATAATAAATACTCGGCAAAGCCCTGAATCAACCTGGAGCTCACCAACAACCGTTGAGTATCATGTGCTTCTATTGGGGAGATCTACTAGTAGAGTACCTGTATCTGCAGCATGAAATGCAACGTCCCCAATAAGGGACGTCAGTACGAAAGAATATACTGAATATGTAAGGCATAATACAACCATATGTAAAATGAGAGCTCAAGTGAAACCAAATACCAATAGATAAGGATTAGAGACCACCTTTGCTTATACTTGTGGAATCGTGTATGATACATTCTTTACTCTACTTTTCTTTGCATTGTAACATTTATAAGACATATGATACAAATGACCAGCTGATCGCCGTAGAAGAGGATGACCCATGCTAGGCATTTTAACCCATGGGATGTTATCCTCATATTTCCATAAATTGGATCGGCCCATGCTAGGATTTTGCCCCTGAGCTGCCACCCTCTTATACCAATTGGGATCGGCCCATGCTAGGCTTTCGCCCCTGAGTTGCCACCCTTCTATACCAATTGGGATCGACCCATATTAGGCATTTGCCCCTGGGCTGCCATCCATAATTATACAGATTGCTTCACTTAGATTCTTTAATCTTTGAGAATGTTGTTTTGATGTTCATAACTCTTTTGATATTGTTCTTTTGACGATCATAACTCTTTTGAGATTGATGTTTTGGTGGTCATAATCATTGTTGAGATTTGGAACTATGGACCAATTGTAGAAGACATATGAATATGGACTTATGATAATAACAATGACCTGGGAAGCAAATGTGACATGAACGTGTAACACTTAGGAGCTTATATGACTCAGTAAGCATTTTGACATCTCAAATTGAAGCAAATATCAAGTGAAGGCATTTAACATTCAGCCAAGAGATTTGAACTCTATATGATAGTCAAATACTCACTAACTAATATCAAATACAAGGTATACATGAACGTGGAACCAAGGGAGAACATGTTCAGATTCAACTTTAGGACGGATACATATTCCGAGTAAGTACATATAAAATGTACAATAGAGCAAGTAGGGATCTTGTAAGGTATTATTGTAGTCTAACACAATGGGAGTAATAACCAATAAAGGGAACATATGAACATGTGAAAAATGACATATATATAGATAATTGAAGCAAGTTGGCATGATATAGGCAGATTGTATATCCAGCATATAAACATATGTACCATGTATAATCTAGGATCATTTTGATTTATATAAGGGAAATACGTGCCAAGGGTACTTTGATGATGAAACAAGTTTAAACCTTGCATGCTAATACTTGGTAGAGTAAGCACGTACATTTAGTAACAAACTCATATGATAGTACTCACTTTACTGCTCTAGGGAGTAGGAACTGCAACTATGGATCAGTCACTACTAAGGGCACTTAGAAAGCTTACTTTTTGTAATGCAAGTGTTGAATTCATGCCAAAGAAATAGGAAATCGAATAGCCTTACATACCTTGCTATAAATTCAAAACGTATGACTTAAGCTCCTTCTCTTCAGATTACTAATCTACAATAAAATAAGTTCAAAGACTAGTATTAGTAGTTAATCAATCAATTCGAGCTACTTGATCTCACCCAAATAGTAACCAAGCAGTAAGCATGCAATTTATCTAGCCAGTGTTTTCTTTCCTTCCTATTCCCTTTAATCGCGTCTATATACTGTACAACCTTCGTATCAGGTTCTCCCCAAAACTTCCTGCAATATTTAAGTCCTTTAACGTCTCCATAACATTCCCGCACATCCAGTCACCTCCCTTATCATAACATACATAAAATAATCCTCAAACATAACAATGTAACAAAAGCAATACGAATCATGGTTTCTGATCACCAACACTTGAAGAGCTAACATTACTTTTAAAGTGCTCAAACAAGCTCATAATTGAATTTAAAGAGGACTCCCCTTCATGGCTGTCCCAACATGCACTAATCACCAGAACATCCTCCCCCAATATTACACCATGTAAAAGTTACAATTTCCAACTCACTAACACATACCAAGTGTTCTAATATACTCAAGCACAAGAGGGAGAAAATTGCAGTAGCTTACCTTGCTGGATAGAACTACCACTTTCTAAGACTTGGATTCTTCAAGGTAAAGGTTGTCCTCCTTAACTTGTCTTAAATTATACCTTCCAATAGCTTGAACTCCCGATTAATTCAAGAACCCTGATGGTTTAATGGCTGATGTATGAAGCTAAGAGAGATAAAAGAGAAAGCTCTAGAAATCAGATTTTTTATCAAAGTAAAAATGGTTGGAAAAAGCTTATATCAATCCCTTTTAAAGGTACCTACTTTGGCCGACTTTCTCACTCATTTTGGGCCATAATTTGTCAAGTAGGTGACTCACCTACTTGGACTTTTCACTTGGGCCTTTTTGGACTTAAGAACATTGGGCCTTTTGCCACCTTTCTTGTACTTCATTTGCAGCCAACATGTGTCTTTAATTTAGGCCACACATTTAAGTAGGTGATGCACCTACTTTTCCATTCAAATTATATCTGATGGGCTTGGAAAGATTTGGGCCTTGGCTGTCCATTTTCCCCTTATTCTTCTAATCAACTTGGGCCAGATTGATGCAAGTAGGTGGTAGTGCACTTGGCCCAATAACATGGTCAAAAGAGTCTTAGTAGGTGATGCTCCTACTTGGTCCTTTGGGCTGGTCAATAAGTCAAAGTAGATGATGCACCTACCTGTCACCTACTAACTTAGTGTAGTCAATCAAGCACCTCAATATCTTATTCCATTTCTAGACCTTAATATTTAATTTAACTTAAAACTTATATACACTATGTCAATTTAAACTTTACACTCAAATACCACCTTATGATCTCAAGTTTAAATACTTCGATCGACGTCAACTTAATCGGGTCGCATCAAAATCTATGGGCAGTTCACTTTAAATCTATTATATTGTCACTAGTCACATAGGAAACTGAGTCCATAATTATACCATAAGACAATTTATAAGCGTCATATAAATAGAACTAGTACACGTAGAATATGGGGTGTTACAATAAGCTTCTTCCTAGTTATTTCAAATTGCGAGATGTTACACCTTTCATAAATCATCATTAATAAGTTCATAGCCCTCTTCATGAATTTATCATCAAAAACATGTAAAATGCACAGGTGAATATGAAATCAATTTTAAAATATGTAATTGAATCAAATCATGAATAATAAGATTGAAATCAAACAATTGAATCATAGCAAATAGGACCCATGGAGATTTGCATGAAACCCTAATCAAATTGGGTGAAATTGACTGTGACGATTGAGATTCTTTGGACCCAATAGATGAATGAAATCCATTGGTGAATTCTCACATACCTTGATAATCAAACACTAAAAGTAATGGATAAAAAAGAGATTTGAAGCTTCAAATCCTTGATTTTCTTCCTTGAGATTGAGAGGATTTGGAGAGGATGAACTTGGATGGGTTTTGGGAATTTGAGAGAAAGAGGGGGTTTGGGTAGATTTAGGAATTGAAAATCAGTTGTAGGGGTTGTTATATATCCATAATGATATAGTTTAGGGGTTAATTGGGTAGGAAAAGATCAAAACACCCTTCATTAAAACTACTAGAAGTGATCTATGGTTCCGACCTACGGTCCGCAGGACTTTCTACGCCCCGTACTGGTAAACCATAGAACCAACTTCAGAAATTTAAAAGTCATTCAATTTCCATGAAACCCCTTCTATGAATCATCATCACTTCTACAGTCCGTAGACCCTTTCCGTAGATCACAAGTTTAAGCCCAAAATTTTACGAAGTCTGGAACCTTTCTACGAGCCCATCTACGGCCCTCCGTAGACTCTTTCCGTAGATCCCAAGTTTAAGCTCAAAATTTCACTAAGTTTGGAACCTTTCTATGAGCCACATCTACGACCCGTTGAACAAACTACGACCCGTTATTTTCTTATGTAGACCTAAGGTTTAAAATCAATTATTTTAACTTCCTACGACTACAAGAGCCATCTATGACCCGTTTAACTTCCTACGACTCATCCTATCAAATCGTAGATTAATTTACTGGCCTTGAAAATTCCCAAAACTCAACCATTACCCTACAACTTCCCTTATAAGGCCCATAGGACCTTCTACGATCCATAGATAGGGCTCATAATCACTACACCTATGTCAAAAACTAACTTTTCCTTTTCAACTTTTCAATTTTTGAGGTGTTACAAGGATAAAACCATCATGCTCCTAAACTTGTTGCTATATTTCTATCATAATTTGGAAATAACCATCCTACATGGATATGACTCTATTGAAACTGAAGAATTCACATCAACCCTTCTACTTAAACGAGAAGATGAGACAAAGTTTGAAAATCATACAGGATCTCATTGCAGAAAGTAGAGGCAAGAGTTATCAAAGGAATTCAAGCATCTAGGGTATATGCGGAGCTCGTGAAAAGTCCAAGGTCATCAAAATTAAAGGCCAGAAATTGCTATAATACTATTAACCAGGTTATTCAAAAGATATTGTCCGAATCCAAAAAAAAGAGCAAAGGAGAAAGTAGTGGCTAGAAGAACGATGAAAATACAACTACCTAGTGCAAAATAATGGCAATGTCGTTCTCTTCATAAATGAAAAATGAGGAATGAAGGCATTTGGCAGGTGCAGAGTCAGAATGAGTGGTCGACATAACAACATCCTACCATGCCACACCGGCAAGAGATATTTTTTGCAGATATGTAGTTGATGATTTTTGAAATGTTAAAACGGGTAACATAAGTTACTCAAAGATTGTGGGGATCATACACATTTGCATAAGGCCTTGTAACACCTCAAATTCAAAAAGGGTAAAATTGCAACTTTTTGTAAGATGTGGTGCCGATTCTGATGGAGCCACCCATGGCCCGTGGAATGACACACTAATAAGAATGGAAGAGGCAATTGAAAGAAATAAGAAAACATATGTGAAATTATCGGAATCTAATCGAATTTATGTGTAACAAAGGACTTTATACCTTAACCTCTCAATTGAATCCGATCAAACAACAATAATCCAAACTCAAACGAAAATGAGAAAATCAAATTGAATCCACAAAGAGGGTAACTCGATGATCGATTAAGCTAGACGAAGTTAACTATCAATTCTAAGAGTACCACTAATTACTCACTAATTCCTTAAGGGAATTAAACTAACACTAAATTAGCAATTGTAATTTGAGAGCATTCAATTTCAACATTCAACATACTGTAAGTCTTCCAAAATAAAAAAAGACTAATATTTATTCTAAGAAACTAAAGAAGACACTTCTTGGACAATTTTACCCTTAATGAGATAAGGGCCTTTTTTGGTTGCCTTGTTTTATGAATTCTTGAATTTAAGAGATGACCATTTGAACAAATGACCTCTTTCTTCTTTCTCTTCACTTTGACATACCTTCCACACATTGTATGTCTTTATTTTGGTGTCCATTAAACTCTTCTAAAGCTTTCATGTGATCCATTCTATCCTTGTCGTTATCATCTTCCCCTTCTTGAAAAACATTCCTCCACGAGTCCAAACCTTGAAAACCCATGAAAAGGACAAACAACAAACATATCCTCATAGCATGATGGTTAGTACAATGGTTAGCATAAACAAATTATACCAAGGAGATTGAACCTCAAGGAATAACCAAGTATCCTCTATAATCATGACTATTAAGCCCATAAATGGAGAACAAGGAATTGGATATTCCTCACATCAAAAGGACAATACCACCCAAAAGATAGCACTACTACAATCTCAAATACTCCCAAACATTCAGCAGGGTCAAAATGATAATAGGTCCACATAATTGGGTCATATAAGCAAGTATAGACCTCAATGATACCTCGACCCAAAGTAAAGGACGATGTGATCATGTACATTGGGGTCATCTAAGGTGTTCCTATATGCAAGTCACAACTAGGTTCAATGATCCTAGCACTCATTTAATCACAAGATGGAACACACAAAGACATTACGACATATTTAAGATAAAATTCACCTTCTCTTGACAAATAACTCTCACCCACGTAAGATATGCAATCAACAAGATCATACACAAAGAGGTAGTAAAGAAAGGAGGTTAGAAAACTTCCCTTGCCCATACACAATGTTGACACCCAATTTTGACCGACCTTTTGCAATTTTTGGAATGCTATTCGATTATATACATATATTTTAAAATATACGTCGAATTTAAATTTTTAATCGATTTTATCTAAAAATTATATATTTAATAGGCTTGATTTTTAAAAAAATTATTGTAATTATTTTTATATTATTTTATTATTATATTTGTGGATATTTAAACTCAAAATAATTATTTTATTTAGGTGTTTTAATAAGAAAATATTTTAATATATGTAATATTTTATTAATTCAAAAGCATCTCCTTAATCTCCTCTTAAATAATTTAAATCTTTGCCTAAATCATTTCAATTTATTTAATCCGTAGCCATTCTTGCCATCCAATCCATTTCGATCTTAGCCTCTTATTCTAATTTAATTGCAATTCTAGCCCCTTTTGTCCTTTGCAAATTGTAGCCAATTCACTTCAATTTCAGATTTCAAACCCTTCTTTTAATCCCGTCCGTCCATCCCTTAAGTTAAATCCTAGATCAAATCTCAACCCTACATCTTAATAGATTCAAGGGTCCGGATTTAAAGTCTTCTAACTTTCCTATTTTATTTATGAAAGAACCAAACCCTAGGATGGTTCTTCATTCTCTCTTCTTCCTCTTCAAGAAGCACCGCAACAACTTCATAGCTGCTGCTCCTCCTCCGTCTTTGCTCCGGCGAAAATCATTGCCATATCCGGTGCCCTCTCTCTCTCCCTTTCCTTGCCGACTCCGCTGGCTTCCCCTTTTCTTGTCTCCCCTCACCTCTTCTCCTTTCTCTCCTCCCTTCGCTCCTTCTCCTCTCCATCCAGCAGGCTTCACCGGCAGAAAACCAGCAGCCAGCCAGCGATAGCAGCAGCAGCGAGAGCTGGAGACACCCAGGACCAGCAACAACGACACCAACAGCAGCTCTGACCAGCGAGGAAGACCAAGCCAGCTGCTCCGACCAGCAACCAGCAGCACCGGCAAGGACAACCAGCAGCAGCCGGACAGCAACACCAGCGCAGGCAGCAACCAGCTGCCAGCGACACCACTTTCCACCAGCAACCAATGCGATAAATTCGGCCAATAACTCCAGATGGAAACAACACCAACAACAACTCCTGCCCCGTTTCACAGTTGGATGGTGAGGTTTATTTTTTAATACTGATCTTCACAGATCCGTGCAAGTAAGTTTCTATCTAACCTTTGTTCCTTCATTTCTCAATTTTGGCTATTGTGAGACGAATATTTTGAGAAACTTGAGCTTTGCATGATAGGTTTGATCTCGTTTATTATTATTGCCCCATTACTCCCTATCAATGCTTGATTTTGTATAGTTATTATATACTGATTTATGTTTATATTCTTATATATTTGTCTTGCTTAACTATATGCCCGTAAATCTTGATTTTGCTTTAATCTTCTGGGGTACGCGGTAATATGACCATTGTTTATCTTTGGTTATTTCGGCCAAATCTAGATATATAATCTTTGAATACTATGGAGTGATTTTGAATTAATTCGGCTCAGTAACAGAACTTTGAATCCGCGAGTGATTAATATATTCTGCTTATATGAATTAAGATTCATAATAGTTAGTATTTCATCACTTATGGTAATTTTAGCATACTAATTGATTCTTGTTATTAAATTTAGGCAACATTGCCGTGGTGTTGAATTTGTAAATTGATTCTCCTCTGCTTATGAGTCTTACCGTATATATATATATATATATATACCAATTTGCGAATTATTTGATTGTGTTAAATTATTTTTAATATGTGAGCAAAGCTGAATGTAATTTCCCCCTTTCCTTAAATAATTATGTCTATTTGTTTGATTAAATCAATTTAACTGTATGAAATTATTCTTCCCTTGCTTGTTTTACATGGTGCATTATTGCTAACCGATATTGTTTACCTTAATTAAAATTGGACTGATTTGTTACTTGTCTATATTCGGCAAAATGATATTGATTTAACTATGATAATATTGATTCAGTGGTGCTAGTGTCTTGGGTATATAAATTTATATGTCAAGTATATATTAGAATATGTTAACTTATCACTATTATTACTTATTGGGGGCTTCATATTTATTTTCTTTCCTTTGAGGCAGTCGTCCCACTTTACTTGATTTTATTTGATTGCACTATTTTCTGCTAATTGATTCGTGTCGCCTTAATTAAAATTGACAGATTCTTATTTGTTTATATTTGGTAAGTTAAATTTGATTGGATTTCCTTTGAATAAGGAAAATATATTATAATTGATCCCTTTAATTTATTCCTTTCCGTTATGGTATGCCTCCTCGCTCAGTATAAAAGGAGACCCTCTTCTTATTATTGGGAGGGACTTCAACCATCAGAAAGACACTACTCACCGATTGAGACTCTCACATCTTGACTTTTCTCAATACTTGAATACCAAAATATATTGCTCTTTGCTCTTAAAAATAGAATTTTAGTTTTCCGGTAGACGTTAGCTCCTCTCTCTACTTGTTGTTTTGCTGTGTTCGGGTCGAATAGTGTGGAATCAACATGTCTTCATTGCTGATTGTTCTTTAAACTGCTTAACTGGTTAGTGTCTCTCATACGTATATTTAATTCCGCATCATTATTTACTTTTGTTATGCATAAATCCAAAAAAATAAAATGGACATTGACAAATAAAAGAAAGTGCACGGGTTAGTCTTCTTCTCCTCTTAACATGTTGATTTTATGCTTATTGCTTCCATTAATTGCGTGAATCCTATATGCTTGACTTTGTTTATAATATGTTATTTGTTCTACTTTGGTTTAAATATGATAATCGTATAATGTAAGTATTATGTAGTGTTGTGCCTATTGTGGTCTAGCAGGTTGTAAGTTTGAAGTTTGAAGTTTGAAGAGTCGCAATGGGAGGGAAATAATAGACGAATGGATTTTATTTAATTTATGTCTTTGTATACTATTTAATTTCATTATTGTTGTGTAATAATTTGTAAACTTTAACTCCTTATATTTATATGAAATATAGTTGGGGAATCGCCTAAGGGGGGAGGGAAATTACGTGCTACTTGTTTATTTATTTTT
>JAJOOS010015176.1:0-14644 GCA_029582725.1 Solanum chiquidenum
TTTTTTCACCCCTACCCTCAACCCCCACCCCTACCAGCCCCGCCCACCCCCCTCCCAAAAAAATTTAAGTTTGTTTTTAAAAAATATTTTCAATTTCAAAAAATATTTTCTGCTCTAGTATAAATAAAATATATTTCTCAAAAACATTTTCCATTCATAAATCAAACACTAAAAATATTTTCCGAAAAATATTTTCTAGTCACCAATCAAACATGAGAAAATAAGTCAAAAATCAACTTGTTTTCCATTTTCCATGGAAAACATTTTCCTTCATACCAAACACACATAGACTAATTATTGTTAGAAGTGATAATAAAAGAGAGCTGAAGTTTATAATGAAAATGTCGTTTGTTAGTTTTTATTTAATCATATGTGATGAAAATGAATTAGTCTATTTCTAATGCAAGATGTGTGTTCTGAAGAATAAAATGATTGAGTAGATTTATGAGCTGAAAGTTAAACATGAGTTGTTGGAACTATCATCGGCACAATATTTAATAAATAAAAGACATACGCTCCTTAGGAAAGGAGTCAGTATTGTGGTACATATTTCATACCATATATGCATAAGATGACCCATAATAGCGATACAAGTTTAGTCTCTACTTGCTATCGTGTGAAACCGTAAAAAGTATAAGTAATTTTATATATTTTACTTTTATGGATTTAATTAGTGTCTTAAGATTCAATTTGATGTTTGCTATCTTAGTATGTTTCCAAGAGATCATGTTTGATTTGGTCTGGCGAGACATCTCTAGAAAAGCACATCACGTTGAAATCATTGAGTCACGATGACACTTACTATAATCCACCGGTAGGTAAGCCAACTGACGATTGGTAGATTACACTCATTTTAGGTCTTTTTAGTTCAACAATTGATGTCCATAATGCCTAATTATGTCATATTTTGATGATTTGTATGTATGAAGGCTAAAGGACAAGGTGAGGATGAATACTTTCAAGAAAGGCCAAAAACATTGAAAGAAGTGTAAACTCCACATTGAGAGTCGTCTAACCAAAAGGGTGGATAGCCCAACTGGAACGACCTCGCCTAAATTGACAGTGCTCACAGTTGAATATGTCAAGACAAGTTGGTGAACTAAATAATGAAACAGAGACTCTCTGATTTTAATGGGAGAACTGAATGACCATTGTCGAAGGTGACAAAACTTGGATAAAATATGAAGGCTTAAAAAGTGAACTAAGGTGGTACTCGGCGATCCGCCGAGTGTGAAAGGCAGATTCAAACGAGATCTCCAACTGAGATTCAAACACCTGAAATCTAAAGCAAAAGAAAGACAAGCCAAAGAACAAACGACGATCCACCGATCATGAAAGGTGCTCGACTAACATCACTGAGTTGGTCATGAAGTGAATTTTGGGCCAAATTTTGGAAAACTATAAATAGCCCAAAAGAGAGAGAAAATGAAGGGGGGAGTCAGAGTGGGAAGTTTGCAACCAGTTTACGAAGTTCCGAGTGTAAGGGATATTTTACCTTGTGAAGAACATCTCTAGTTTTGGGGTTTTCAATTTTACTCTTACAATTGACAATTGAAAGTTGAATCCAAAGTGGGTGTTTATTATAATTGTTTAATTTCATCTCACCCATGGGTGCTATTATGATAGGTATAATTTATTACTATTTGTGATGGTGGCTAAAACTCCAAGTCTAGAGGTGCAATTATGGGTTCAGTGTTGATTTAATGTAGTGTATATTGTGTTTTGCTCTGTTTTATTATTATTTATCAATGAATTTGGACTAATTAGCATGAGTTTAACCTATGGGTTAAAATTGTAAACTTTTCGATCTTCAATTGTTGCTCAAAAGAGATTGATTGGAGTGGGTAATTAGTTTGATACATGTAATTTAGATTTTGATGTCTGTAGTTTTCTTCAAAAAAAATTATGGATCAAATCTATTTGCCCTAATTAATTCTACTCAAAAGAGAGATACGGTAAGGTAATGAATTGTTTAGTTATGTACATAAATGAGACCAAAAGGAGATTCTATGAACTAATGTTATGAGATTGAAAGAAGAATAGTGTCATTGAAGATGACCCAGCCTATCCATAAATGTTTATCACTAGATTACTTGGTAATTACTTGAATTTCTGAAATTTTAGTGTAATTGTTGCATTTGATACCACAAGCTCTTTTAGTAAATTTGGTGGAATCATCCACCCATTTGTTCTAATCTATTACAATGAACAAGTCTACACTCTTAATTTCTTAGTTGAATTCTTATAAATATATCATTCCTTGTGGATTTAACCCCAACTCTTAGTTGGGTATTTTTATTGACAACAATCACTTGCTCTTTGAATTTGTTTTAGTGAGTAGTCAAAATCCACAAGGGAGCTTAGAATCAGCACGGAAGCCTCCGGATCCACACGAAGGGTTGTGTTAAACCAAACTCAACATTACAGAGTTAACCATAATGACAAGATTATTTTCTTGTCATGTTTACCAAGAATGTCGACCAAAGTCAAAGTTAGGCCAGAGCTTAAAAGCTAAAACGCCTAATGGCATCAATTCACACCGAAAATCTGAGGACCCGAGCGGACCATGCCAATAGCCTAAAATGACCCTTCTGAGTTTGTGGAACCATCATAATTGCATCCTGAGGCCGTTTTCCTAAACTTTTGATCGAAATCAACCATTTATGGTTCAAAAGCTCCAAAATATACATACAAATCAAACGAATGACCATGTGACTAAGATATCAATCCCACAAAATCATAAATGACCTGGGATTGCTATAGAAACATTCTAAATGATGAAAAAGGTATAAACACAGAAATGACCTGGAGGTCCATTATATTATCCATCTTTTCGAGCAACATTAGACTATTAGTTCATGTTTTTCTATGTTTTTGGGGTCTCATTCCCATCTGGACTTGTTTATAGTTTTGGTACCATGACTTTTATTTCTTAGGGTTTTACTTCCGCAATTGTTTAGAACTATTGATTAAGTTTATGGGAATTCGATTCTTTAGTTGCTTTTAAACTATGTTTCCTTAGTATTTATGTTATGGTTTTAATAAATGGTATGTTGGGTTAATTTTAGGTTGGTAGTTGGTTCTCCCACCATGTGGTTTACTGTGGGTGCCACTCATGACAGTCTGGGTCCTGACAAAGTTGATATTAGATCCCAGGTTCATTTATCTCATCGAACGAAAACTAGTCCAGTAGAGTCATGTGGTATGGTACAGAGATTTCTGTACTTTTCTGCAACAGACTACATGAATTTTGGAAATTCTCTCTTCTTTCTTCCTTCGTGCTATGACTTGATTCCAATTGGTATCTAATTTCTTCCACTCTTCAGACTTTAGTGATATTAGCTCTCATGGAAATTAACTAATTCCCTGTAAAAACTTTGGTGACAATTTGTATTTTCATTAAAGTGAATATTTATTGCCGTTAATTTGTTTTATTGATTTAGTATGTGTGTGTGAAGGGACTACTTTCATAAAAAACTTGGGGGTGTAAATGAAAATACTCTTTCAAAAAAGGAAAATAAAAGAAAATTATAATTACCAAATCCTAGGTCCTAACACGTTTAAGCATAAAACAAAAGGCCTCAAAAAGCTGAAACAAACTTTGTCACTCCCTCTTTCTCTCTCACTCACTCAATCAGGAAACGATAGAAGTTGTTGAAGATAATTGATTAAAACATTGGAGATATAAAATTGTTGAATACCAATATGATGATACCGATGATCTTTTTGAATACCAATAGTGATAGTAAAATACTTATGTTTCATCTCCGATAGTACTTTATGATATTTAGAGATTTGATATGAAAGACTTTATTATATTAAAGAATTCAAAATATGTTGTTGTTATAAGTTGATTGTTATTTATATTTATAAATATTTGATGAAATTGATTGTTCCACTCAAAACATGATTAACGTTTGAAATGAGATGGTGTAATTTTTACCTTTTTGTTGTTAACATTAAGATAGTGAATTAATAATAATCTTTTATTTATTGGGATCTCAATGACTCACAATATTTGTTAGCTAGCGTTTGATCATAAATTTCCAAATATTCTTGGCAAATATTATTTCGGTGAAATTTCACCATGTGTTTGACCATAGTATTTAAGAAACATATTTCACCTTTTTAGAAAAATATGATTTATATCCATAAGTTTTAAAAACTATCAAAACTAACCATAAGTTTGTATTACAAGTCAATTGAATCTTCGTTGCAACAAATAACAAGTAGTGTCCATGACACTTGAGCAATGTGGTAGTTTGGAGTGAGTGCAACAAGCATCATTACATATATCGTGAAGTAGACAATGCACATGACTTTGTTACCTTGAGCTGATTGTTCATCATTTTCATCAACAATCATATCATCACTTTCATATTCACCGAATATTTCATCACTATTTTGGTGTTCACGTAAAAAATTATGCAATACAATGCAAACAACTACTATAGAGGGTGTTTTTGTAAAAGATAAAAATTTGGTGTAAAATTTCAATTTTTAAAAGATTCCAAATAATGAGATTTGACTCAAATACTAGAAAAAAACTAGTATTTGAAAATTTGAGATATTTACCAAAAATATTTGTTAAATAATAACTAATTATATGGATAAACACTATTTGTCAATTTTTCCTCCAAATATTACTTGGAAAATTTATGGCCAAATGGGTCCTAAGTATTAGCATTTGTCAATTTATGGGCAGTTTTACTGCCAATAAGGGGTGTCATTAATGGCAATGCCAGATGCAAAATTCTAGGTGAGTTAAGTGGCCATTGCTATTGCGGTCAAATATATGCCATCAAAATTGAGGAAATATTTAATATCTTTATCAACAATATCTGTAATTTTGCTTAAAACTTTAGGAATCCACCAATAATTAACTAATTATCTGTAAAAGCTTTAGTGACAATTTGTATTGCTGCTAAAGTAAATATTATTGTTGTTAAAAGATTTTATTGTTGTACTGTGTAGATAATGCTTTCATGAAAATGAAAAGAGATAGGTGTCAAAAAAACACCTAAATTATTCTCTTTTATTTTTTAATTTTATATCTAAATTATCACTTATTAGTTTGAGAAACATACCTAAGTGGTGTGTAATATACTCTCTTATATTTGCAAAAATATTACTACATATGGATAAAATATTTCACCTTGACAAAAATTAAATAAACTATCAATATTAGTTAAAAGCTAAAGATTAAAGTACTCTTATCTTAAAAAAAAAAATCTTTTTTAAAAATAATTGGTTTTTTAAAAAAAATTAAATATTTTTCTCACCCCATCCCCACCCCGGACAAACCACCCATCATTTTATTTTATTAAATTTATTTTATAAATATTTTTAAAAAAAATTAGACATCACCCCATCCCCCACCCCTTCCTAAAAAATTAGATATTTTTATTTTTTTGAAAAAAATAATTCTACTCCACCCATCTAACCTTCCGCTCCTAATTTTTTTTTTACATTTTTCTCGTTTTGTGTTAGATATGTACATATATTTTTAGGAAAAATATATTTTTTCTACTTATATATACCAAATATAACAGAAACAAAAAAAATTATATTTAGAAAAGTGCAAGTAAACAAATACTATTATATATATATATATTCATGAAGAAATAATAGATAATATGGACACATCTGATTATTACCAATCAGAATAAACAAATGAGCTTAAAAGAAGTTATAGATATATTAAATGACTTACTAGAAAGTCATAAGCAAATATCCTTAAGACTAAAATTAATAGAAATAGAAATAAAATCTATTAAAGAAAATCTTTCTAGAAGAATTACAAATTTAATAGAAAAAAACAGAAAAACATGACAAAAAGGTAAGTAAAAAATACATAAATGAACTCTTAGCAGAGAAATTCGCTAGAAAAAGTTCATATCAAAAAGGTAGTTTTGATGAAAAGCTTATTCAAGAGTTTTTGAAAAAACAAAAAAATCAAGAACTAGAGCAATCTAGTAAAGAGAATCTAGAAGAAAACAATTTAGAAAAAATTGAAAAAGGTGAAAACCTTGAACAAAAGGATGAATGAACTAGATGAACTAGTTTATGCATTCGAAGACCTTGATCTTTCAGATTAAAAGATTTTTTTTAAAAAAAGATTAAAAAATTGGGAGGGAGGGGTTATGGTTTGAGGAAGACGTGGAGTGGGGTAAGAAAAATATTTTACATTTTCTTTTATATTTTTTTTTCCAGGAAATAGTAATATTTTAATCTTTTACTTTAATTAATAATTTATTTAATTTTTGTCTAAGTCGAATGATTTGTCCATGTGAAGTGTGATGTGTCAATTATTTTTAAATAAATGAGAAAGTGTATTACACATCATGATGAGAGTGTAATAAAATAGAAATGTATATTTTTTAAACTAATAAATGATAAATAGTTTATATATTAAAATCTTACACAATCAATTGTTTAAATATGAAACTAAAAAATACTCAGTTTAAATGTGTTTTATACCCTTACTTTATCTTTCCAAAATATAGAAGAAAAGAAGACTACAGTATAATTTTTCACTGTTTAAGTCGTAACACGTGTAATCAAAAAACTGAAACAAACTTCGTCTCTTTCTCTCAGTAAAAGTTGTAGAAGATAAGTGATCAAAACTTTGGAGATATCGAGAGAAAAAAATGATTGTTTGAAACAATTGCTAATATAACTTGTGATTCTTGGTTTTGCAGCTTCTACTCCATTTTAGTGAAAGAAAAACAAGCTTTCAAAGAAATAGATATATTCAATTTTTTTTTTACTCCTCCTATTTTGTAAAAAAACAAGACTAGAAAATACAAGTGTTGTAGTAAATTCACCACAAAAGAAATGGCGTGGCTCTCCAACTCAAATTCCAAAGGATTGTTGCAGAGTCCAGAATTGCATGAGGTACATAATTAATTCAAATTTCACTCCATTTTTACCTCATTTTGTACTTCTTTTCATTTTAACCCAAATCATAAATTTTCCACCTTGATTTCATTGTCACTCTTTTGTGTATTTTTTTAGTTAAATTTTAATCCATTTATTCTTGTGTTATTCTTCAGGTATATACTGGAGACTGTTGTGTACCCGCGAGAGCAAGAGCTTCTCAAGGAGATTAGAGTTATAACTTCATATCATCCACGGTAATTTTTTTATGAAATATTTATGATGTTCACGTGGATACATATATATATTTTTAAAATATACTATTAAATAGTGCAGAAGTAATAGATCCTGCTTAAAATTTGAGATTATTACAATAATTTCAGTCAAAGTTCGAATATATTTCAAATCATTTTCCCTAATTTATACTTGTTAATGTCCATAAACTTCAATAGTGCAAAATAAAAAATATTACTTTCATCCAGTGGCGGATGTAGAGTGTGTCCGGGGGTCATCCGCCCCCCTTCGGAAAAAAAATTACACTATATATATAAGATCAATTTTTTGGTGTATGTGTATATATTTAAAATTGAACCCCTTGAGCATATGTCAAAGGAGTAGCTCAATGGTTTATGGGGTTCAGGATTTCTCCTATGTGAGATTTGGGTCACGGGTTCGATTCCAGGCAACAACATTTTTTTTATCCATGACCATCCAACTCTTTTTGAGTAAAGCCTCAAAGTAGTTTTTAATAAAATATAATCGAAAACCTAAATTGCTAAACCTTCTCTAAAAAAATCAACTAGATTGGCCAATAGATTTTTTCACATGACTTCATTAAAAGAATAAAAATATTCATTTTCCAACCCAACATAAGACCTCATGCCTTTCACTCAGTGGCGGAGCTAAGATTTTTAATAAGGGGTTCAAAATCTGAAAAAGTAAACATACGAATTAATCGAAGGGGGTTCGACATCTACTGTATATACATAAAAAATAAAAGGGGTTCAAAATCTGAAAAAGTAAACATACGAATTAATCGAAGGGGGTTCGACATCTACTGTATATACATAAAAAATAATTTTAATCATATATAAATAGTAAGATTTTCCGCCGAAGGGGTTTCGGGTGAACCCCCGACATACTGCTGGCTCCGCCCCTGCTTTCACTGACTCATCATAATCTTTTTTAAAAATATTCTTTGTAACAAAAGGAGTAATATGGAGTAGTACTTAGTAGGGTGACAATTGGGGGGGGGGGGGGAATGGATCAATACAATAAACATGCCAAGACTCAATCTAGTCCAAATTTATTTTGATCAAAATGGGTTCGATCAAAACGGATTAGGTAACAGGCTAGTAATGGGTCATTACCCCATTTGTTCAATTTTTACTAAGTTTTAATAAATTTATTTGTTATTTTATAAACTTTTTGTTCCTAATAATTTTTTTTCTTTATTATAAGTTATAACTAGGGGTGTACATAGGTCGATTTGGTTTGATTGTTCATTAAACAAAAATCTAAATCAATTATGTCGGTTTATTAAATCTAAAAATCAAATCAAACCACATAAAGTTGGGTTTTTCGGTTTCGTCTTTAGTCGGTTCTTTCGGGGTTTTTTACAACTATACGGTATTTGAAAAAGAGATTATATATATTTGATAAGCTAAACTTTAAAAATGTTAAATGAATAGAAATCTTCGAAAATATGGTAAAATTCACATGAGTACAAAATACTTTTATTGAAATATCAACGTTCATTATGTTAAATTAATAAGATTAAAGGCTACAATCAAACTGAATAAAAAAAAAATTACAAAGTAAAATGTTAACTTCGAATTTGAAAAACTATAACAATATAATTGTAACTTTCGATCATAATACAAAATAAAATTGGGAAAATTGTATGAAATAGCAAACTATTAATTCAAATTAAATGCAATAGCCATAATTTCTTTTATTTGTAATTCACAGCAAACATTCCATGTTGTTTGTCATCCCATTTGTATACCGAAATATACAAATAGACCGAAATATACAAAAATACCAAAATATACAAATGCAAGACCCATTTGTATACCGAAATATACAAATGGGTCCTACCAAAATATACAAATAGACCCAAATAATTTTTTTTATGTATATGTATACCGAAATATACAGATTAATAGTCATAGCAAACATAACGTTTTCTATGGAGCGCAATTATACAAACTATAACTATAATATACAAATATGATTTTTATGTTTGCTATATGTGAAAGTTGCTCTAAAATATTTATAAAATTTTACAAGCCCAAATTTGAAATAATATTCTAAACATTGAAAACTATAAACTAACTAAAATTATATTAACAAAGTAGATTATAATATATATATATATATATATATATATATATATTATGTCGGTTTGGTTTGAATTCGATTTGACTTTTTTTCTTTTAATACCAAACCAAACCAAACCAAGAGTGATCGTTTTTTTTTCAACGCCAAACCAACCAAACCAAATCACAAATCGTTTTTTTTCCGGTTTGATTTGGTTTGTCGGTTTGGTTTTACTTGTACACCCCTAATTATAACTATATTATACTATATGAAATCAAAAAAAATATTTTAAAAATATTTTGACAAGATTTCTCAAAATTCCATTTGGGTTACATATCAATCCAATTTTTAATGGGTTGAAATGAGTTTAGTTAACAAATGAGTGGGTCAATAACCAACCCAAATCTAAATGGATTGGGTCGGGTTGGGCAAGTTGGGTTTGATTTTGCCACCCCTAATATTTAGTAAGTAATGTGTTTTAAAAAGTGAATCAACTTAGCTTGAATTATTTTTTTCCAGATGTGTAATGGCAACTGCACCAGAAGCTGGACAACTAATTGCATTGCTCTAGAAACTAATAAATGCCAAAAAGACAATTGAAATTGGAGTGTTCACTGGATATTCCTTACTCCTTACCCCCCTTACAATTCCTGATGATGGCAAGGCTAGTGCATCACAACTTTATACAACTAAAATTGGTTTATAATATATTCTCAAATTGATGTGTAGAACATGATTGATCTATGTGTGTAAATATTATGCAGATTACAGCTATAGACCTTGATCGAGATACATACGAGATGGGATTGCCAGTTATTAAAAAGGCTAATGTTGAGCATAAAATCAATTTTATTCAGTCCCCGACATTATCAGCCCTTGATGAACTCTTGAATGATGTAAGAAAAAGTAAAGTTACTTTAAATTCTTTTGATATCCAACTTGATTAAACGAAACTACTTATTCTATTGCAGAATGACAATAGAGGAAGTTTCGATTTTGCTTTCATTGACGCAGACAAAGTTAGCTATCAAAAGTACCATGAGAGAGTGTTAGAATTGATGAAAGTGGGTGGTATAATAGTAAATGACAATGCACTATGGTTTGGGGCAGTTGCTATGCCAGAGGAGTGTGTTAGGGAAGCAATGAAACCAAATAGGCATCACATCATTGAATTTAATAAGTTTTTAGCTACGGATACTCGTGCTCAAATTTCCCAAGTCCCTTTAGGTGATGGAATCACCATTTGCTAGCCACTCTAAAAAGAGTTTCTCTTTTGTTCTAGGAATAACAATTGTGTGTCTTGTGTTTGATGTTAAAAGGTTTCCTTTATTTACTAGTAAATTGTTGTTGCAACAATTATTGTACTATAACATTTTCATCCCTAATTTTGAGTATTTGAAAAAGTAACTCTCTGTTTTAAGAGTTCTCGTAGGTTCATGCATATAGTATTTTGGGACTTACTAAGATGTCTCAGGTTGAGACTCGAGAGATTGATATGAATTTTGAGCAAGAAACATATTTCATCATGTTACAAATTCTTTTTTCTTGGTGCATCTTCTTTGGCGAACAAAGTGTCTCAACTCCATACATCATTGGAAAGTGATTGCAGTATTTAGAAGTGCCTTGGAGCCATCATAATTGTAAATCTACAGGTGTGATGGCGCAATTACGAGGCTAGCCTCCCAATAGCTTGGATAGAAGTGGCTTACAAGGTTTTCATCATTCTAACTCAAACTTGGAAGAAATAATTAACCAATGTATGGACATGAGAGGCGATCGAATGGGAACTATCATATAAATCCAACTCAACGATTCTAAGAGGTAGGTGATCATTTCAACTACCCTTGAAATCGATCACGCAGGCTCTCAACATGTCCTCTAAGGCCTGCATGATACGCTCTGCCTGACCATCCGTTTGTGGATGAAATGTTGTATTGAGATTTACCTGAGTACCAAGACCTATGATTTCATACATGAATATATTTGTGCTATGTTTAACCCCCTACATCAGGGATTTGAAGTAGGAATTTGTGATTTTTTCCCTACGTTTAAGAGAGTGAAATTGAGTATTTTAACAACTTATTTCAATTCCATTTGAGAATCTAATAATAGATTTTGATTTGTAAGATTATAAATAATAAAGACGTACAAATTTTGGATTTAGACCACCGAGCTCAAGTTGGACTTTTGATTGACAATGACGCTTGTTCAATCCAATTTACATGTGAGTATACGTGATCAAACATGTATTATAGTGAGTATAAATAGTTGGATGTCAAACCTGTTGAGACTTATGACTATAGAGATATAATGAAATTCAGAAGTGTTTTGTAGAAAGAGTTCTGTGAACGTCTTATAATTCATCTACCTTTCAAAGGGTTGAGAGTTTTTAATCATAATGAGAGAATTTTTTTAGTGTTATGACATATGTACTAATCATGTTGCTCATCCACCTTCTTTATCTTGAAATATTTATTGAGTTTATGGGGTAAATTTTATGACTATGATTCTCTCAAATCTCTAGTCGCCTATCTTTATTGAGATAGGCGAAACTCCCCCTCTGAGAACCGTATATGAGACTTTCTGCTCGTCTCACGCCTATATCCTAGACACAAATATGTTTCCCAATGCCCGGGCTTATGATCCTAGTACTCTATTTGATCTTCAGTGTATCTTACTTCCTCTCTTGAGTTAAATTCAAGAGTACATATGTATTATACTGGTCGCGAAGCAGTAAAATAATATAATCAAGTCAAATAAATAACTCATATGAGAAATACGTAGTACAACATTGGATCATATCAACAACAATTATATTATTGATGTGCTTAAGATACACCTTTAAATGATGTAATGCGGTAGCATGAAAGAATAGTAATCCAACAAGGTTTTGATAGAATCCACAGGAAATATGGGAGAACTTTTGAACCTTACAATGGGAAAAACTATTAGACTTATAGCCAAATTCTAATTTATAATGTTGTAGAGAATACATAAACTAAAACGAAGATTGAAAAAAATGAAACTAAATAAGATGTAAAATTCGTTATTAAACCACCAAGATTGTGTACTCAAAATGGATTTTAATTTTAATTTTTTTACCATGGAGTTACAAATACTTTGGGGTAACTCTCTCTAGAAACCTTACCGTCAAACCCTAATTCGTAATATCACCGGAGATATGGCCATGCTGGCCGTTGGCCAACCTCCACCGGTGGGGGCTAGGTCAACAACACCACTATTAATGGAGGAACTGATGAGTCCACAGATTGGACTCATTTAGGGCTTTATTTTAATAGAAATAGTGTCCTCAATTGCTTATTTCATCTCAATATCTGATGAAAATGCTTAAGTTTCAGGTATTTGAAGTTTGAGTGGAAGCATGGACACTTAGGCACAAAAAGGAATGAAAAGGGTGAAAAGAACAAGAAAATGAAGGCATGAGGATCGCCGAGTTCATTTGGCGAATCGCCTAAGGGTCTCACTTCGCCTTTTGTTCCAGTGTGCTGAGCCTTGAAGGAAAGGATCAAGTCGGCGGAAAAAGGGAGCAGTCGGCGTGTCGCCGAATAGTTCCGCGAAGCAGTACTATGTCGCCCAATGACACAGAGCCGATGCCGAAGCACGGTGAAAGATGACGATGAACTACACCAAAAGGCGAATCGCCGAGTCAATCGGCGATTTCGCCTAATGTCGCCGAGTGATCCGCCACAACACATATTTTTTTGAAAACTATAAATACTCGTTGAGAGTTATAGCTTAGAGGAGATTTTTAGTATTATATTTTTATTATCAGATTTTGGGATTTAGTACTATTTTACTCTCAAGTTTGGAGAGGGTTTTGGAAACTTGAAGAAACGAGTTCATCTTCCCCAAGTTGGAAGTGGGTCTTCTCTATTCATCTTTCTTTGCTTAAATCAAGGTTTAATTTCTTATACCCATTTGATTTCTATTTTGTTATTTCTTGATGTGTGGCTAAAAATCCCCATTCTTGGGGTGTGATTTAGCAAATATGTGTTGATATTATTGTTGGGTCTTGCTTGCTGGTAGGTTAGGTGTATTTTAATGGTGATTTCACCTCGTGGTTGTGGTTTAAGTTAGTGGGTTTGTAGTTGCAAATACAAAGCCACCCATGTGTTTTCGGCTTGCCCGAGAGGGAGGTCGCGAAACCAAGATCACTAGACTGATGGTCTAAGGAGTGGGTCGACATGAGGTTTAGCCCGAAAGGGTGAGCCCTAGTCCCATATCCTAACACTCAGCTCGAGAGAGTGAGTGGGGTAAGGAGTAGACTGGTCTTCATGCGTCAAATGGGTGTCCGAGAGGAACACATTTGAAACGGGGTAAGTTGCTCGAGAGGGAACTTATTTCCATCTAAAGCTTAGCCTAGTCACTATTATCTTGCAAATTTTCTATTGAAAGCATGCACCCAACTATTTATCTCAACTTGTATTGCAGTCACACCCCAAGAACTCGTCTCCATACTTGATTTTCTTGTTATTTTCGTTGTTTTTACTTACTTTTGACAAAACCCCCAATTTGATATTTGACACTTTTGTGTCCCCCCTTTGATTTACAATATTTGTAATCATAAATTTCTTTAGCTACGACTAGTTAGAACTAGATTTTACTTTTCTATCAATTCTCAAAACTGCTCCCTTGGGACACGACACTTGGTTCGTGTAATACAGTCCACAGATAAGCAGGACAACTGTTCCCAGATGGTTCTACGAATGGTGGAACTTATTCGGAGGAATCGAGAAAACTCTCCCCCAACAATTTCTCAGCAGGTTTGAAGGCTTTCAAACTAAGGAAGAAATTACTACTTTACCAATGCATATTAAATTATGCAAATATTATATTCAAAAGAGAATATCGTATATCATCTCTTGGAACTTCTCCAAGGATAACTTTGAACGTATTTATTATTTGTGCAAACAAATTCAAATTAAAGGTTGGATTCCCAAACAACCTAATATCAAGGTCCAGTCAAAGGATAAGCCGAGTTGATCTGATATGGAAGGTTCAGAATGGTTTTCTGACCGACCCATGATTTGTTTCATACTGAAAGGTTCAACTATCGGACGGGATTTGGGTTTGTCCGTGTTGAGAATGATGTTTTTGAGTTCTAGGAGAAAACTATTCCTTGCCTCATCATTAGCAATATGCTGGATGACATCAAAGAGAGCTTCTTTAGAGTGATCTGAAAGTACTCTAATGTTTTGGGGGGTGCTGTCGCAGGTACAAAAAGTTCCATTGCAGTTGCAATCTTTTCCTGATTGACTAGCGTCTGATTCATAATTTAGGTCTATATCTTCATCATCACTATAATCGTTAGATGAATTTGAATAATCAGAAAAAGGTTCATCAAGGATGGCGAGAAGCTTACCTTTGGTATCTTCATCAATATTGAGAAGATTGATCTTCTTCTTTTTGGTTCCTGAGCGAC
>JAJOOS010015178.1:0-21701 GCA_029582725.1 Solanum chiquidenum
GCTCTTTTTCATTTTTCTTCTTCAAATAGTCAACTGGTCAGATTCACTAGTTGACTAATAGATCCAGAAATAAATACTGAAAAATAAAAGTGCATAAACTAAGATTGACACAAGATGTCTTTATACTGGTTGAGATCCAATGTGGATCTTACGTTGAGTTCCTTTCAGTTGCAACGGTGTTCTCTTCTAGCATTTTGAATCTTTGTGATGAGTACAGGTTTAGAGTATAGTTCCTATCTCTACACTCAACATTTTTCTGTCCTCTCTTTTTTGTTTGTATAGTAAAATTAAGTAGTACAATTCTTGTTAAAAGTAGAGTAGAGCATGTGTGAAGATTCAGTCTCAATGTATTTATGATTCCTTGAATTTCTTCGAGAATTTATAGAGAGTCGAGACTTAAATCTTCTTTTTTCATTCTTTCCAATAATAAAGCAAAGGCTAATCTTCAACTTCCTTTTCGTAATATTTACCTTTCCTTTGAGTGATATTGATATCTAAATTTACTCTTTCTAATCTTCAACTTTTTTTTCATAATCTTCAGCTTTCCTTTGAGTGATATTAATATGTGAATTTACTCCGTAATGATTGTATATCCTTTCTGGATATTCGATTAGGCTAGTTGATTTATAGTCATTTTTACAAATCCTCTGGTTAAAGATTTTGTAGCCATTGCAGTTTTCTTGAATAAAAGCTTGTTTGTTACGTTTGTAGGATTTGATTCCCATTGATTTTGCCTCATGTTTGGTCCTGCTTTATTATTTCCTTTTTGATATCTTGCAAGAATCTAGAATTGTTCATCATTAAAATAATTCTTGTACTAACATTTTCATTGAAAGACTCATCTTCTATATTTTACCTTAAAAGCATGAACTCCTAACTTGAATGTTAAATTACTATAATATCCCTAACTTAGGTTGTACCTTTTTCAATGAGTTGTGACTTTTTTCAAAGGTTTATGATTTTTCTATGAGTTGTGATTTTTCAATAAGTTGTGACTTTTCCAAAGGGTTGTGACTTCTCTGAAAGGTCGTGACTTTTCAGATAAGACACAAAAAATACTTATTCATACTACCCTTTGTTGACAATATTTAGAGAGGCTTCGTCTCATTTTTCAACAACAATTTTTTAATCTTCTACTCTTCTTCTTCTTGTAGTTTATAAAAAATTCGTGTGATTTATTGACATTGAGTGAGTCCAAAGTTTAGAGGAATATGAGGTACCACTATTCTGATGAAGTAAATCATTCTATCCTAACAAGATATATTCCATAACCTTGAGTACTTGAGAAAACTAATTTTGATGATATAATAATTATTTTTTTACTTAACATATACATTTGTATGTAATGTTCCAATATATGAAGTTAACATAATGTAGTCTAAATTCATTTGTTTTTGTTAACATTTTTTCTTGTGATGTAGATATATTCTTCTGGATAACTTTTTCCAAAATTATTAGACTTCTCAAGAGTTAGATAATTGTCACGATTTATTTTTATGATGCTCAAGGCAAAAAAAATGACTTTATTTATCAATGTCACTTATGTGATTTGGATTGTCAGGAAGTTTGCTTTAATATAGTTATTACTATATAAACATTGCCATTTTTGTTTTACTTATTTGTTATTTCTTAAAGTTGCAGTATTTTAGACGAAGAAAAGTTCATATGACTTGTAATAATGCCAGTTGAAGTTTGTATTAGTTTAATTTTTATTATTTATTTAATAACTAATTTTTATGAGATAAATATTTTCATTAATATATATATATATATATGGGTAGGTATTTATATTTAAATTAAAGTATTACATACGTCACGAATGTATTATCAATCCGAAAAGATCTTCTAACTTCAAAATATATTATTTTATAATGTCCTGAATTCTTTTTTTAAAAAAAACTCACAAAATATTTGAAAATATGTGAATATATATGAATCATTTAAATTTTATCATTTACAAAATAAATTTTATACAGTAATATGGAATAAACATTTTCAAGTTGTCTCTACACTAAATTAAAATCTAATAACTATAAAGAATGGGAACTTTAATTAAAGGTCCTATTTATGTATGCAAGTATAAAATTTATTAGAAATTCAGCTATTGAACATTAATTCTTTAGTTATAATATTATAAATTCTATTAGTTATTACTAATTATTGCAAATGTTATTCACACTCTTTTACATTCTATGGTTATATTCTTATGAATTCTCATAGTTATTACATTAATTATATCTATCTTTCATATTTCCTTATATTAAACTTTGACCAATAATTTTTCATATTATTATACCGCACCTATATATGTTATAACACGGTGTTGAAGTATATGAACTATATCTTTTTTGGGTGTAACATAAACATGTGATCATATATATGATTTCACAGATAGAATATACTCTTTGATTTTAACTTTTATTTTTTCCGATAAAAAAAGGAAACATTTCTCAGTTAACTATGGACAGTCAGATAACTATTTTTGATTTATCTACACAGTCAATCGAAAAGTCAAATACGACAGCCAACAACTAGAACGACATGTATTATGTTATAACTTATAAAATACAAATTAATATACAAATATAGTTCTAAGAAAATATATCTAAGTAGTTTAACGTGGAATACACCTGCAAAGCACATCTGCTTAGATGACAAAAAAAATGCATAAGAAATATCGTCTATAAGGTAATATTAGTAAGATACGACTAATTAGATGATTGAACCCCATCAAATTGAAATAAATATATATATTATTGCATTTAACTAATAAAATATTTCACTGGCCATCTTCATAGATTCACGTGAATAAGAGATATATATGACAATCCACATTGAACATTCACAAAAGAATATGAATACTATTTTGTGCAAAACTTATTATTGAAATCTTCGCTTAAATAGACAATCCTATCTGCTATAACATATATATTTTAAATTGGTAATCACGTTCAATGCACGTGTCGAAAACTTAGTGTGTGTGTTTGTTTATATATATATATATATATATATATAGTGTCATTGACTAATGAATATATTTTATACAGTAATATGGAATAAATATTTTCATGTTATCTCTACACTAAATTAAAATCTAATAACTACAAAAAATGGGAACATTAATTAAAGGTCCTATTTATGTATGTAAGTATAAAATTTATTAAAAATTCATTTATTGAATATTAATTCTTTAGTTATAATATTATAAATTCTCTTCGTTATTACCAATTATTGCAAATGTTGTTATTAACACTCTTTTACATTCTATGGTTATAATATTATGAATTCTCATAGTTATTACATTAATTATATCTATCTTTCATCTTACCTTATATTAAACTTTAACCAATAATTTTTCATATTATTATACCGCCCCTATTTATGTTATAACATGGTGTTGAAGTATATGAACTATATCTTTTTTGGGTGTAACATAAACATGTGATCATATATATGATTTCACAGATATAATATATTCTTTGATTTTAACTTTTATTTTTTCCGATAAAAATAGGAAACATTTCTCAGTTAACTATGGACAGTCAGATAACTATCTTTGATTTATGTACACAGTCAATCGAGAAGTCAAATATGATATCCAACAACTAGAACGACATGTATTGTGTTATAACTTTTAAAATACAAATTAATATACAAAAATAGTTATAAGAAAATGCATCTAAATAGTTTAATGTGGAATACACCTGCAAAGCACATCTGGTTAGATGACAAGAAAACTGCATAAGAAATATCTTTTACAAGGTAATATTAGTAAGATACGACTAATTACAGAATTGAACCTCATCAAATTGAAATAAATATATATATTATTGCATTTAACTAATAAAATATTTCACTGGCCATCTTCATAGATTCGCGTGAATAAGAGATATATATGACAATCAACATTGAACATTCACAAAAGAATATGCAATACTATTTTGTGCAAAACTTAATACATGATTGAACCTCATCAAATTGAAATAAATATATATATTATTGCATTTAACTAATAAAATATTTCACTGGCCATCTTCATAGATTCGCGTGAACAAGAGATATATATGGCAATCCACATTGAACATTCACAAAAGAATATGCAATACTATTTTGTGCAAAACTTATTATTCAAATCTTCTCTTAAATAGGCAATACTATTTTCTATAACATATATATTTTTAATTGGTAATCACGTTCAATGCACGTGTCAAAAACTTAGTGTGTGTGTTTATATATATATATATATATATACACTTATATATATATATATACTACCTTAAATGCATGAACTCCCAAACTTGAATGTTGAATTACTATAATACCCCCAATTAAAAATACTCAATTTATTTTATTACTTGTATTATATTAAAAATAGATACCTTTTGACATTAAAGGGTTGTTATTTTTTCAAAGAGTTGTGACTTTTCCAAAAGGTTGCCACTTTTTTGATGGGTTGTGTGACATTTTCGATGAGTTGTGACTTTCCAAAGGGTTGTGATTTTTCCAAAGGGTTGTACCTTTTTCAATGATTTGTGACTTTTCCAAAGGGTTGTTACTTTTACTATAAGCAGTGATTTTTTTGAAAGGCTACAACTTTTCTGATAAGGTACAATTAGCACCTATTCATATTACAGGCTTGTTAAACTACATTTTTAAAAAAGTTTTGTACTCTTCTTCTTCTTAAAAAATCTCAAGGGTTATTTGCAACAGTTGATTAAGTTAAAAATTCAACGAAATTTGAAGTATCACATAAGAAAGAGTTGGTGAACAAATTATAGCAAATCATTCAACAATTCACACTCGTATTTTTTCTTACGATTTTCATGAGTTAACAGTGACGAAAAATTGTGGAAAAGACAATAATAATAAATAACTATGAAAAAAGTCACATGATTTGGGTAATATATTTCTTCTTTGTTTTTTCATTTTTTTATTCTCTTACCCTCATGGAGGAGTTTCTTTCTAATTTTGCTAAAACAACGGGCATCAACATAGTCCATTGAATTATTAGTTTGAATTTTAAATCCACTATTTCAAAAACAGATTTTAACTTTTACTTATAATATGATAATACAGTCATGATAATATTTTTTTTAATAGATATATAAGTAAAAATGAACGGATCAAGTAAAGTTTTGGTGGCAAGAGATTTCAATCAAATGGAACACTATAGTGAATATAGTATGAACATATATTTTCATCTTCCTTCTTCGTTGGTTATGTATTGTTCCATATATTCTTTTTGCTTTTTTTTTATGTTTATATTGAGTATGCAATTTTTTTAGTGTGAATTTCCTCTTATTTTGTGTTCATTTTAATTTGAGAAAATGTTATGTCACAAGATACACTCCTTGCTAGCTATATAAAAATAGATAAGAAAATACTGATTGATCATAAATTAATCTTAAATAAAATTAAAGATTCTATAAATAATACTGAATTTTATTCATCTATTAACTTTTATTATTAAAAAAGTTTAATATTTTATATAACGATACATCTCCTCTAAGATACTAGATTCTTTCATTAAACAACAACTATATGATATCTATGCGGCAGAAACAAGGAGAAGACTACAATTCTACAAAGATAAGGTAGAAACTTAAAGAAATGAAAAAAAAATGATGTTGTTTATATATTATAATTAAATTATGCTACTGTAATATATATATATATATATATATATATGTATATATTTATATAAAAAACAAAGAATTGGTCAAGCTACATATTTTACCTACACTCAAACCTCTATTTAACCATCATTCGTTATAACAACAAAGTACCTTTTTTTGTTGTTGTAAAATTGCCTCTCTATGATAGTCTTACTCAAATATTAATTAAGTAATAATATTTTATAAAAGATAGACTGTGTGTAAAGATAAAATATTGAAATATTTATGATAATCCTTGTTAGTGTCATGCACATACTACATTTCAAATATGAATATTTAAGAGAAAAATTGTACTTAAATGGTGTCAATCATTTATGTTCATAACCTCAGAGGAAAGGCTATTGGTGACATTTTTTGTATTGATAATTTTTAAAAAACTTTGTTGGTTAGATTTACTTACAAAATTGAGTGAAGTAAAAATACTACTAAAGAAATGTCACTTTCTACCCACATTTAAACTTTCAATGTATTTTGAAATGTTTCAATGATATCTGGTCATTTTGATCTCAAAATATAAGTAACTCTATGACAATTTGTATTAATTACTTAAAAACATTTGTTCTATCTTCTTTCAATTATAATTATTTACTAAAAAGCTTTAATTTAGTAATATTAATTCTATTTTACAGCATTGTATACTATATATACAATATACACGTGCAACACACATGCCGTGAAACAAGTATCTTAAAAAGGATCAATGGTTGCACCATCTATACCACAAGGAGCGTCTCAATCTCGACCACCACTGTTCCATAGAAAGTAGTATGAATGGTGGAAAAACCACATGATGGATTACTTAATAGGAGAAAATCCATACACATGAGGAGTCGTGTTGGACGATCCAACCATACCCATGAAGAATGGAGATGGAACCACTCAAGTTCCAAAGGATAGGAAATAATGGGATGTTGTTAATAAACGAGTTGTCACGACTCAGGGGTCACCCTAGACTTAACATGGCATAAAAGACTTTGAGAAGCTTCATATAAGCCACTTAGCTTATATAGTCAAGATAATAGAAATTCGGTAAGAATATAAAACATTCAACACAATCAAAGTCTTTATAAAATGAAGAGGAAGTCTCATACATTTGTCTCAAAACCATCTAATACAAAGATTCTTAGGATACAACCCATACAATAATGATTAAAACATAAAATGAAAGAACATAAGAGAAATGCTGGCAAAATTTTCGAATATTTTGAGGACTCACCAATCTTCAACCTTGCCTCTACTATAGATCCTAGCCACGAGGATGAGAGTCGGGAACGTCGAACCCTATATTTGGATAAGAAATGTAGGCAAGAGTATGCGCTAGTACAAGAATGTACTAAATATGATCTCTTGCCTAAACATCAACATAAATATAAGAGTTAGACAATATAAGTCATAAGCATAATCAATGCACATAATAGATCATATCAACATAAAAGGAATACTTATTGAAGTAACCTCAAAGCATACTTAGGAAAGACATGGGTAACCCTCTACTAGTCTTACTCATCATAGAAGGCAATCTCAAGCAACAATCCAAGCTTATCACCTATCAGAACATTTTAAACTTATCTTTTATATACATGGGGTATCGCCTCTTTCCTTCCTATAAATGCTTATGGGTAGTCTCCTCTTGTCTTACATAAAGGATCATGTGTACTCGCCTCCATGTCCAACTTATGGGATCATGGGTACTCGCCTCTAGTCCCAATATCACATGACACGAGTACTCGCCTCCACATTATTATATAAGGATCATGGGTACTTGCCTCCATGTCCAATCATCATAATAGGAATGAGGAGAGTTGCCACTTGTTCAACATGAAGGAATAAGCGTGATCACCCCTTATCCTATTCTAAGGAATATGGGTAGTCACCTCATATCCTTCTCATTTAGAGTTCAAGGGTAATCGCCTCTAGCCTCATCAATTCATTAGTCGTTTAGCTTAGATTCATTTTAGGTAAGAAATCCTTTCAACATATAATCATTCAATGTAAGAAAGCCATTCACATTCATACTTAAGCAATTCATGTGGGAACTATCCCTTCCACAATAATTACATCAATAATTAATAACTCATAACATACATGCTTCACTCTCAAAGCAATCTATAACATAATCATCCTACATGCTTAAATATCAAGCAATACATAATGTATCTCTTTTATCCTACATGAATACATCTAACCCACAAATTCTCCTTTCATGGATCAAGCCCATCCATATCAAATTCATCTTAGAAATATGGGAAAAGCATGGGTACATATAAATTCATTATAAAAACATGTATTCCACTAAATTCATGCATAAACAATTATTACCCAATCAATTGGACCAACATCCATCAATACCCACAACATAGAAGACAACACTAACTCAAATTAGAAAATTATACCTTTTCAATTGGGGATTTTTAAGGGCTCCAAGGATGAAAGGATTCCATGGATGAATAAAGCTATCATACCTTGTTATAAAAGCCCACAATCAATTGAAGAATGGATACTTGACCTTGAGCCCTAGATTCACCTTCTTCTTCAACTTCTAGAGAAAAATATTTGGAGAGGAAGAACTTTGGGATTGTTTTGGAATTTTAGAGAATAAATTGAATGAACTAATTTAGGGGTTAAAATCACTTATATAGGGGTCCTAGACATAGGTGAAATGACGTATTATCAATATAAATTAATTAGGAAAAGACACAGCTATCCCTAAAACTTAACTGTCGACCCTGACCCACGACCCTGGTCGACGAACCGTGGTCTGACCGACAGTCCATTCTGGTGGTCCGTTGGTTAGGGTCAAAAAGTTAGAATTGGGGTCTTGGACCACAGACCCTAGGCCATGGACCGTGGTCTAACCCATGCTCCATTGGTAAGGCCGTGCTTCCTAGACCTCTGAATCAACTTTGGACAATTTTAGGTGCTAGTCCACACACCCCCACCTATGGTCCGTGGTCCTACCCACGGGCTGTGGTTGGGCCTCATGGCTGGCACCTGCAACTTCTCAGATTTGTTATTTCACTATCTTTCAAATCCGGGGTGTTACACGAGCATTAAGAATAATGTTAAAGCCAAAAAGATCTTGATATGTGGAATAGGTCCATATGAATACAGTAGAATTTCATCATGTCAAGGTGCAAAAGCAATTTTGAAATTCTGCAATCTGTGCATGAAGGAATAATTCATGTAAAGAAGTGTAAAATTGATTATTTGAACAGACAATACAAACTGTTGCGAATGGCAGAAAGTGAAACAACCAAAGATATGCATACCATGTTCACTACAATCATTAATGAAATCTACTCACTAGGACAAATAATTCTCAACGGGGAGGCAGTCGAATTTTTTTTGAGTGTGCTTCCAAAGTCTTGGGAAAGCAACGTAGAAGCCATTACTGAATCACTTGATCTAAATAAGCTATCGATGGATGAACTCATCAAATATATCATGACATATAAACTAAAGAAAAACCAAGAAAAGGAAATTGAAGGAAAAAGGAATGAGAAGAACCTGGTTCTTAAGGGCAACAGACAAAAGACTTTGAGGACAAAAACATCGCGCTAATGACTAAAAGGTTCTGTAGAATGTTAAAAAGGGGACAAGTATTTAAAAAAGAAACTCTAAAAAAACTACTGAAAATCTAAGAGACCAGGTCTTTCACAAGTGTGGAAGTCTGGATCACTCTATCAAGTTTTTTCCATTAAGGGTTCTAGAGCAAAGGAGATATAGTTCAAGAAAGCAGAAAAAACCAAGAATGAGAAGTACATTCCCAAAAACAGATGAATGACAAATATATAAACTGTTTTCTCAATGAAAAGGGCATTTACTGCTATGGGGGACGCATTAGAAGAGAAATCTGAGGATGGAGGATTCAAAAATCAGTTGCTACTTGCAATAAGGGAAACAAATAAATATGAATTTCTTGCACTAGTTTCTGAAACACAATCAGCAGATGAGAGGAACACCTGCCAATCACAAGAAACGATTCTTGCACTGATGGCTAGAATTTTTTTTGATGATGATGAAGAAGATTACAAACAAATCAAGGTAAGTCTTCATCACAATAAAGTAAATATCAATTCATATTTTAAAATTGAATTAGAATACCTACCGAGCACTATTATAGATGCATCTCAGTCAATCAGTTATAGAAAAGAACAAATGATGGAAGACTATGCATCTTTAAAAGAAGAAATGACAATCTTCGGAAACACAATTACCATCTTCAGATTAAATATAATCAAAACATCGAGAGGAGCTAATGTGAAAATTTTAGGATTTCTTAGAAGAAATTTGAGTTGGATGTCTATTAAAATCTGCCATTAAAGAGCTTCAGAGCTCAAATTTGAAATTCGACCTGCCACAAACGTGAATCATTTCAAGTGGATAATATGTAATCAAAGCATCAAGAGGATCTCATATCTAAAATTAATGACAGTATAGAGGTGATTTGAATTGGTGGAATTGAAAATATAATGCAACTCGTGACGAGCAAGATAAATTATTGCAATGTATTAATATTATATAACAGTTTATATGAATGTAAATCTCAGAGACATAATTATAAGTCATATATACATGGTTATACGCTATTTATATTAGATGAAATGCATTACATACACATGCGGCTATTTTAGTTGAAAAGAATTTTGGCCAAAAAAGTATGTTACGATTATGTTGTATGAATTTCTTAAAAAGGGCTTCTTTTGTAAATTCATTCATTGCTTCCATAATTCTAGTTCCACCGTTGTTTGATGCCTTTGCGACTAAATATTTTATAAATTAGGTAAGATACCCATGCTTTGTGCAGTTATTGAATAATCAATTCACAACGTACAAATTGTTATTGTTGATAAAGATGAAAAAAAATTGAGTTAGAGACAGTGAACAATGAAAATGAAGATTATGAATCAAATAAACGTGAATCTATGCATTAACACAAATAAACTCGTGAATTTTATGGCGCTTTTCAACTCAGAGGCTCATGTAAGATATAATTGTCGTCAAATCGGGTTATTTGCACCAATTATTAATAGTAAAAAATATATCTAAACTATCCCAGTCTTTAGAATTTCATACAAGAACTATCATTCAACAATTTTAGTCTCCATCAAATAATTACTTGACTTCATTTGTTAAATTATATGGTAACTATTTAAAAGTAAAAAGATTGAGTGGAAACTCATATTTTGTCACGCCCCGAGGCTACCTCTTGCACGCGGACACGGGACCTAGGATCACGAGTGACCCCAAGCTCACCCTGCTGGCATAATCATTAGCATACTAATGATAAAATGAGCAATTAAAACTGTGCGGAAGCTAAATCATTTGAAAATCTGAAATGAAGGGGAATACCCAGATACTGTCTGAATATAAGAAAAACTGAGAGTTTGAATACAAGTGAAAAGTCAAACCCTACGACTAAAGATGAAACTAACTATGTTTGAAATAAAGCCTCCACTGACTAGAAATTTTGGGACATTCTCCAGCTAAGTCTAGCAAAATTGAAACGTAAATACTAAAATCAAGAAAATAATCATGTCACTAGCCCTCGAAGAATGAGGACTCACCACTGATGCTGCTGAACTGAAGATCGGGAACCGATCTATGCGTGATTTGACTACTGAGGACCTGAACCTACATCACGAGAAGATGTAGCGCAGAGTATGCGTCAGTACTTGAAAGGTACTGAGCATGTAGGATATAATAAAATTGAACAATAATCATAACTGAATCAAAGAATAAATTTGAGCAATGATAAGACATAACACATGAGAATATACTAATAATACTAAACACGAAATATTGAATGTAATGACCAAGTTTATAACATGCTGAGACTGAAATCCTAACTAAAACTGATAACATGGTCAATGCAATGGAGTCTGACTGAACTTTAAGGGAGCTACTAATAACCGACATAAAATCATATGAGCTAAATGTGGAGTCTGATGTATATGCCCCATCGAGAGGACCCAATACCCGACCAAAGGTATAGAGGCATGCTGGCGTGATCTATAAAATAATTCCCACAGAGGGAACTTACAACCTACGGGGTACGTAGTTGTGGGACTTGATGGTGTCTGATCCTAGTCCACTCGATATTAAGCTGCACATATGATTTAGTAATTTAAGACATTATATCTGAAATACTGTAGTACTGGATAACTCAAAATAATAACATGCAAAATCTAAAAATGCAACATTAATATACTGATAATGACACATTCGAAACTGAGGCATGTATGTATTAAAATATCTGAATTATCTGAAATAGATGACCTAGCAAGTGTAATTCGTGAACTAAAGAACTACATAGCTAGGGTTCCAAATTTATGAAGGAAACTATACTAAAACATGTTAAAGCCATGATAAACTCATTTGGAATATTAAATAACTAATTCTCACTAATCTGCTATAATTCTAGAAACACTAGCTCTAGTTGATAATAAGGGAATCAAAAATCTGACTGAAATCTAGGGACCTAATAGTGAATCCCACATAGCTGGTGAAGAATTATACAGAGAAATCTTTATATTTTGGGGCTGGAATTAAATAAACCTTACTGCATGTTCTACATGAAAACTGGTGCCTCTTTCTCCCTCTTTTGCTCTAAGTTTGAATGATTTAGGTGAATGACTGATTAGATTATGTTCTAATTATGTTTCTAGACTAAAACTAACCAAAACTACGTAGTTTAGGGGTAAAACGACATAGTTTAGGGGTCCAACACATATGGAAAAGACCAAAAGACCCCTAACTTAACTGTTGTCAGGACTAACCGACGGACCGTGGTCCCACCTATGGTCTATCCTGGTCATTCATCGATTGGCTTAAGAGACTGGGATCTGTGAACCATGATCCAAGAACCGTGGTCCCACCTACTTTCCATAAGTCCTGGCCGAGGGCCGGGGTTTTCTAGGGACCTCGATCCACGGACCTGGTCCATGGACCTGATCCATGGACCTGGTCCACGGACCGTGGTCCCACCTACGGTCTATAGGTCCTGGTTGTGGGTCAAGCCTTAGCTGAATTTTCTAGGGGATTCTGGGGATGGGTTGCAGTTGCGAACCACGGACCAGCAGAACGGACCGTGGGTCCTCCTACGGTCTGTGGGTCGCACTTGCAAATTCTAAAAAATCTGCATTTAGGTCTATTTCGGATACGGGGTGTTACATTATCTTCCGCTTGGGAACATTTATCCTCGAATGAAGACTAAACTAGCTGATTATGGAGGGAAAAAGCTGCAAACGCTACCACTAAGCACTGGAAACTGATATCTGACTGAACTAAGTTCCAAGAACATGCAATTACACTGATAATGCAAGTATAACAGAAGGAATATGCTACTAAGACTGAATTTGCTCATGAATGACTGAAAATTTGAAGAGGAACTATTACCTCCAGCTGGAATGGAATCGGAAGGAAAGAGATGAGAATACTTGGAATTCATGGCTGCTTCTGCTTCCCAAGTAGCTCCCTCTACGAACTGACTCCTCCACAAAACCTTAACTGTGGCGGCTTCTTTGTTTCTCAACCTTCGAACCTGACGATCAAGAATCGCAACTGGTACCTCTTCATAGGTGAGATTATCCTTCAGAGCCACACTTCCTAAAGGTACTATAAATGCTCGATCACCCACACACTTCTTTAACAACGAGATGTGGAAAACCAGATGCACTGCTGCTAGTTTAGTTGGCAACTCTAACTCATAAGCCACTTTACCAACCCTTTTCAAGATCTTGTAAGGGCCTACATATCTAGGGCTGAGCTTTCCTTTCTTGCCGATTCTCATCACCCCCTTCATTTCAAGAAAACCCAATCATCAACTTGGAATTCTAAATCCCTTCTCCTTACATCTGCATAGGATTTCTGGCTACTCTGGGTTGTCTTAAGTCTATCTCTAATAAGTTGCACTTTCTCCATAGCATTATGAACTGAATCTGGCCCTATCAAGGCTGCTTCATCTACTTCAAACCAACCAACTGGAGATCTACACCTACGCCCATACAATGCCTCATAAGGGTCCATCTGAATATTGGAATGTGAGCTATTATTGTAGGTGAACTCTATAAGAGGAAGGTTATCATCCAACTACCCTTGAAATCGATCACGTAAGCTCTCAACATGTCTTCTAAGGTCTGAATGGTACGCTCTGCCTGACCATCCGTGTGCGGATGAAATGTTGTGCTAAGATTAACTTGAGTACCAAGACCTTTCTAAAACAACTTCGAGAAATGAGAGGTAAACTACGAACCTTTATTTGAGATAATAGACAAAGGAACCCCATGAAACCTCACTATCTCATTAATGTAAAGCTTGGCGTAGTCCTCCTTCAAATCTGTAGTCTTAACCGCCAAAAAGCGCGCAGACTTAGTAACTCTATCAACAATCACCCAAATGGAGTCATGTTTTCTGCGAGTATGAGGTAAACCTGTGATGATGTCCATCTTGATTAGTTCCCACTTCCAAGTAGCAATGTCGATCTCTTGAGTCGTACCTCTTGGTTTCTGATGTTTTGCCTTGACTTGCTCACAATTGGGGCACTTAGCCACAAAATCTGCTATATTTCTTTTCATGCCATTCCACCAAAAGACTTCCTGAAGATCACGGTACATGTTAGTGGTGCCTGGATGAATAGAATATATGGAGTTATGGGCTTCTGCAAGAATCTGCTGTCTCAACTCACCCACCTTAGGAACACATAAGTGACCCTAATAATGAAGTACACCATCTCCCCCTTGGGAGAAAACCTCAATCTCTGATGATGGACTGCACCCTTTAGTTGAAGCAATATCAGATCATTGTCTTGCTTTTCCTTAACCTCCACTACCAATGAGGATTCTGTCCCATTCTGAACCATTACGCCACCTTCTGAAATGCTCATAAGACGAACTCCAAAGCGAGCAAGTCTGTGAACATCCTTTACTAGTTCCTTCCTTTCTTTTTCAACATGTTCTACACTACCCATCGATAGTTTGCTAAGATAATCTGCTACTACATTGGCCTTACCAGGATGGTAATGCACACTCATCTCATAATCCTTGAGGAACTCAAGCATCTCCTCTAGCGAAGATTCAACTCTTTCTGGGTGAACACATACTGAAGGCTCTTATGGTCTGTGAACACATCTACGTGAACACCATACAAGTAATGTCTCCAAATCTTAAGTGCAAACACCACTGCTGCAAGCTCGAGATCATGAGTTGGATAGTTCTTCTCATGCACCTTAAGCTGACTAGAAGCATAAGCTATGACCTTACCTCACTGCATCAACACATAACCAATGCTGACTCTGGATGCATCACATTAGAAAACATAACCATCGAACCTTCTGGTAGAGTCAAGACAGGAGCTGTAGTCAACCTAGTTTTCAATTCTGCAAAGCTTTTCTCACAATCATCTAACCACTGAAACTTAACCTTTTTCTGAATCAACTTAGTCAATGGAGAGGTTATGGATAAAAATCCTTCCACAAACCTTCTTTAATAGCGACCCAAACCCAAGAAACTTTTGATATCTGTAGGAGAGGTAGGAATGGGCCATTGTTTCACTGCTTTTATTTTCTGGGAATCTACTCGAATCCCTTTACCAGACACTATATGCCCAAGAAAAGTAACTGACTGCAACCAAAATTCACACTTAATGAACTTAGAAAATAATTGATGATGTTTGAGAGTTTGTAGGACAACCCTCAAATGACTTGCACGTTCTTCCTCATTTATAGAGTAAATGAAGATATCATCAATAAAGATGATAATGAACAAGTTCAAATACTGCTTGAACACTCTATTCATCAAATCCATGAAAGCTGCAGGAGCATTGGTTAGTCCAAATGACATTACTACAAATTCATAATGACCATACCAAGTTTTGAAAGCCGTTTTTGGAATGTCACTATCTCTGACTCTGAGTTAATGATAATTGATGATAACCGGATCTGAGGTCTATCTTCGATAAATGACTAGCACCCTAAAGTTGGTCAAACAAGTCATCAATCCTGGGGATGAGGTACTTATTCTTGATTGTGACTTTGTTCAACTGCCTATAATTGATGCACATTCTGAGAGAACCATCTTTCTTCTTCACGAACAACACTGATGCACCCTATGGGGAAATACTAGGTCTAATAAAGCCCTTATCTAGAAGGTCTTTAAACTAATCTTTCAATTCCTTAAGCTCAGCTGGATCCATTCTGTAAGGAGGAATAAAAACAGGTTGGGTATCTGGAAGGAGATCAATTCCAATGTCGATTTCCCTTTCGGGAGGAACTCTGTGAAGATCTTCTGGAAACACTCTTGTGAACTCATTTGACTACTGGAACTGACTCAAGAGTTGGAGTTTTTGACCTTGAATCCTTAACCCGAACTAGATGATAGAGATAACCCTTAGAGATCATCTTTCTGGCCTTAAGGTAAGAAATGAATCGACCCATAGTAGCTAAGCTACTACCCTTCCATTCTAAAATTGGTTCGTCTGGAAATTGAAAATGAACAATCCTAGTTATACAATCGACCGAGGTAAAATAGGAATGTAACAAATCCATGCCTAGAATAATATCGAAGTCTACCATTTCTAACTTTACAAAATCTACTAAGGTGACTTTCTAGGAGACTGTGACAGGGCAATTTCTTTATACTCGTCTAGCTATGACTGGATCACCGACTAGAGTAGAGGCTGAGAAGGGTTCTGAGAGAGTTTCTGGACTAACATCGAATTTGACTATTAAATAAGGAGTTACAAAGGAAAGAGTAGACCCTGGATCTAACAATTCATAAACATCAATGTCAAAGACTCGTAAAGTACCAGTGACTACATCAGGATAATCTTCCTGATCCTGGCGATCCTGGAGAGCATTCAAACTATTTTGGCGATGACCGCCACCTTTACCAGATAAGTTACCCTGCTGAGTCGGGCAACCTGCTGGTGCTGCTGAAGGTGTGGACTGAACTCTACCATTATTACCTCATTGACCCTATTTAGAAGGACAATCCTTCAACCTGTGACCAGACTGACAACACCCAAAGCATCCTTCCTTTCCTGCAAGACAGTCACCAGATGGTTCTTACCACACTTTGGACAAGTTGGGTAGGTTCTGATGCCTGGAACACTCTTCTCTAAGATTTAGAGCCTGATGTCCTACCTTTCTGATCATTTCGAAACATGGAGGATGCAACACTAGCTGATGAAGGTGCTGGAGCTGAAGACTTTTGTAGAAACTGCGAGCGATTTCCACCACCCAATTTATTTTGAGAATAGTCATAGTTTCCAGTCCTAGCCTTCTTATTATCCTTTGCCTTTTCCCTAAGATTTTCACCTTCAACCTGCTGAGCATGAGTCATGAGCCTAGAGATGTTCATATCTACCAAAAACATAGCATTCCTACATTCTGTTTCAACTAAATCGGATACCCCATACATGAACTTGCTCATTTGAGCCTTAGATTCAGCAACCATGTAAGGAGAATACCTGGAGAGTTGGGTGAACTTGAGTCCTTACTCTTGGACTGTCATCGAACCCTGCCTTAAATTCATAAACTCCTGAGCTTTTGCCTCCCTTAACTCTCTTGGGAAGAACCTGTCCAGAAAGGTCTCACTAAAGCAATTCCAAGTGATATGAGTTGTATCTGCAACCCTGCTTTCTTTCCAATGAGTATACCAGATATGAGCAACATCCTTAAGCTGGTACGATGCCAACTCAACCCAATCATTCCTAGTTACCTGCATCACTCCAAAGATCTTCTTAACCTCATCAATGAAGTTTTGGGGATCCTCACCAATCTGCGATCCTAAGAATTCAGGCGATTTCATCCTAACAAATTCTTGAACTCTGGCTGCAGCTGACCCAACATTAGCATTTCCTAGAACTTGAACCTACTGATTGTTCTAGTTGGTTACACTCTGAGCCAACAACTGGATAGCGTTCCAAAATTCCACATTTGAAACTTCTTGATCTGGGACTTGAGGAGCTTCATTTGCATTCCTGGCATGCACATTCCTTGTGTAAGCTCTATGAGGAGGCATGATCTGAAAGCGAATAACGAAGGATTATCATGAGGAATTAGATCATACCTTACGCACGATAAGAGTACCAAAGAAATTGAAGTTCTCCTAAAACACTTTTCAACCTCCTTCTCATTAGATGTGGTGCACTTCACACCCATGAAAATGACTCTACTTAGTGCAGCTTTTTAGGCATCGTAGGACACTTAAACCTAAGGCTCTAACACCAAGTTTGTCACGGCCTGAGGCTACCTCCGGACGCGGACATGGGACCTAGGATCACGAGCGACCCCAAGCTAACCCTGATGGCATAATCATAAGCATACAAAAGATAAACTGAGCAATTAAAACTGTGTGGAAGCTAAATTATATGAAAATCTGAAATGATGGGGAATACCCATATACTATCTGAATATAAGAAAAACTGAGAGTTTGAATACAAGTGAAAAGTCAAACTCTACGACTAAAGCTAAAACTAACTATGTCTGAAATAAAGCATGTACTGACTAGAAATGATGGGACATGCCCCAGCTAAGTCTCACTAAACTAAAACTAAAAGACTAAAATCAAGAAAATAATCATGTCACTAGCCCTCAAAAAATGAGGACTCACCACTGATGCTGCTGAACTGAAGATTGGGAACTGATCTATGCGTGATCTGACTGCTGAGGACCTGAACCTACATCACGAGAATATGTAGCATAGAGTATGCGTCAGTACTTGAAAGGTACTGAGCATGTAGGATATAATAAAACTGAATAATAATCATAACTGAATCAAAGCATAAATCTGAGCAATGATTAGAGATAACACTTGAGAATATACTGAGAATACTAAACATGAAATACTAAATGCAATGACTAAGTTTATAATATGTTGAGACTGAAATCTGAACTAAAACTGATTGCATCGTCAATGCAATGGACTCTGACTGAACTGTAAGTAAAAATCTACTTTTGTGACACTTTGAATCAAGAACTCTACATATTTCCAAACTAATATCATTTCAAAATTTTATGTATCCATAAAATAACGAATATAATCCATAAAAATGCAATCTTTAGTACAACACAGACAATTCCTCTACTCTGTAAGCATCATATATCAATTGTTGAGTTTGGTTTTAGTTAATTCAGACATTTTAACATAATATGTTACCTAGTTTTAGAATAATTTGAATTGTAAGTATTTGTTAAGTTGTTTTGATTGGTTATTTAGCCTTTTTTATGAATTTTTCATAAGCAAATTTTCTGCAGATTATTTTATCAAGTTGGCTATTTAAAGCCTTATTATGCTAATTCAAAATATCGAGCGACATTTTAATCAGGTATCAAGAGCTTTATTGATCTTACGGGATCTGTGAAATCTTCCAAAGAATTACTATGTTACTTTTAACTTGCATGGGCTATTTTTCAATCCTTTTAACCCGTCAGGGCTACACATTTTAACCCGTTAGGGATAATATTTTCAATATGTGCATTTTTCAATGCACAAGCTCTCTAAACCAATTTTTAACCATCAATAATGGCAAGCAACAATCTCTTTTTGTAAAATCAGATTGCTTGGCGAAGATTTCAAAGACGACAAAATAGTATAAAAAATTCTTCTGACAATTGCATAGAGATTCAAGTCTAAAATTTTGTCTTTGGAAGAGTCTAAAGATCTCTCTACTATCTATGTCGAAGATCTAGTAAGTACGCTCTTCAAGCACAAAATCAAAGAAGAGACTTCATGCAAGATAATGTTATTGAGGGTGCTTCTTATGCACCAAAAAAAATGTAATTATCCTCTTCGCAAATACTGCAAAAGGAAAACACACTTAGAAACTTTTTATTCGTGGACACCTGATGCAATATGTGGAAATTACAGACAAACCAGTCATTGTAAAAAAGTGTGCAAACTTAAGGACAATCTTCAAGGACAAGTTGTAGAAGCAATAATCAAGGAGAATAATTTTTTTTAAATTGCAGTATCTAAAGCAAAGGAGGAGCGTTAAGTTTCCTTTTAGTTACTGCAGTCATTTTTTAACATAATAAGTAACCAACTTTTAGGATGAACTTCAATTTTAAATGTTTGTTAAGTTCTTTTAATTTTTGAGATTATTTTGCCTTTTTCAATTTTTGTTATGCCAATTTTCTGCAGATTATGTTATCAAGTTGACTATTTGAATCTAGATCTATTATGCCTGATAAAAATATTGAGAGATATTTTAATAAATACTTTTTGCTGCACAAATTTTTAAAAACACCAATATCAACGTACTGACTATAATGAGGATTACAAAACATAGACAATTCCTTAATTCCAGTAGCGACAAGCAATATAATGAGTATTTCAAGACCATGTGGAGTTGGAAGGGACTTCACCTCTTCCATTTATGTTAGCTTTAATAAATGATCCTCATAGAGGTTCCGGAGACATGCCCACATTTTTCCATTTATTATCAACTAAAAGAGTATAAAACTCCAATTCTTATACTTGTGGATGTCCCTCAAACTTTTTGAATTCTGATCTCAATAATTTATATCGTCCAGAGACTTCACTAGAAGATAGTGAATAAGAAACACACTGAATTATTTTCTCCCATTTGGGAAATTTAACCTTGAAACACAAATATTACACCTCCCAAAAGAAGTATAAGTGGTCGTTTTCAAATAAAGAACCTAACTTTTAGGTTAGGGTCAATCCCACGAGGAATATGGTCTAGACTTGGGCTAATTTATGATTATTTACCTTAAGTAACACTATTTTGGAAAAAGAGGGGATTTATAAATAAAATAACAGTTGATTGATTTGAAGTGACAAGTAAAAAGTAATCACAATTTTCAGTTTAAATTATCAATATCAGATGAAAACAAGGGTACATGTGATCCACATGAGTTCTTAACGTAGTAATTCCAATAATCCTAACTCTATCCTAGTGTTAACATGCAAGGTTAGTAAGTTATGTATCTCTAAGTGATTGGTCCTCCAAATAGAAAATTTCACCACGCAACTTGGTTCATCTACGGGTGTATGCATTTCTAACCCTTACTCTTAACCCTAGATTAGCCTTCGTAGTAAGTGGATCCGGCTATTAGATAGTGGATTGGCACATCTAAATCTCCATTGTTTAATCCCTTTCTTATTCGTTACCTACTTGGTTCAAGAAGTATGAATGAGGCGAGTTATAATGTTGCGCACCATTAAAAAGAATTCTGAATGGAAGATTAACAACACATGCATAAACAATATTCAAGAATTACTTAGTTATTGGTTTTTCATATTTAATTACTCATGGATCCCACAATCCTAGTTGTGGATTTAACTATTCCTGCTTGAGTCATCACAATCCATATTTGAGTTTGAAATAGAAATCATGAACTTACAATTGGAATAGATTGAAAATCAAAGGCAAATTGCATTAACAATCTTTAAGAATTAAAATGCCAAAAGTGTTTGCACAATAATTCTCAAAGCAAAGTAAAGTTTTACAAAAGGTCTAACAACCCAAAAACGAAAAATACAACTTATATTTATAGAAACTAAGTCCTAAACCAAGTAGGAAAATATAACATAAGAAAATCCGATTTGAGCAGTTTCGATCGACGGCAGCCAAACGATGGTCCGTGGTTCAATAAACCATCCGTGGTTAGCTCCGTAAGTCAGAAGTTGGTCAAAATCATGTGGTCTTCAAATGATGGTCTTAACCTACAGACTGTAAGTCTATGCATGGTCCGTCATGTCTCTCCGTTGTTCAAGTATTGGAACTCCTTTTCTCTGAATCAAATGAAAACCATCATCCAAGGTCCTTACCTCAGACGACATGGCGTCGTTAGTGAAACGACCCCAAAAATGCCCGAAAATGTGCTTCGGAAACACCTATAATTGTAATTTCCATATATCTCAAAATCCGTCTCGTTTTTCGAAAATCCGACTTCATATTCTTGTTTAGGGGGTCAAATTGAGTGGGAAATGGGTCTAACCCAAATTTTAGAGCAACCGTATCAAAATCCGAAATTTCCAAGTGAAGCCTTTTCGAGGGTCT
>JAJOOS010015179.1:0-20977 GCA_029582725.1 Solanum chiquidenum
CCATGGATCAATCCTCAACAATTCATAATCAATTGACATAGATAGCAATATGAATCAACAATGTAATTCAATAACATAAACATAATCTAAGTACAATTTTATAAACAAAAGGGATCAACCCATAACTTTGCCCATAAGGCCATAATTCTCAACTCATCAATCTACCAACAATTCAACATGAATAAGTATAGATAATCATAGGAAACATCAATACAACCTAATCTAAACATAATTTCACCAATAGAAATCATATTCACAAAGACCCACATCCTAGGCCAATTTTAGAGAATTAGGGGATCATGGGTTCTTCAAGAATTCCTTTGAAATCTGTCTTAAAAACCTTAATTCCACATCAATTCATCAATAGAATGATTTAGAAAATCGTTTGACAAAGGACCCATGTTTAGATTGAAAATTGGGAATTTTGGTCTTTGAATCACTTTTGAAAATCTTTGATAGAACTCCTTGAATGAGAGGTTATTCAAGAATCAAGAGTTACCATACCTTAATTATTGAAGAGCCATGAAATTGAAGAAGAAATCAGTTGAAAACTCATCTTCTAACTTGAGCTTCATCAAGGTCTTCAATGGAGTTTTTAGAGAATCTATTTTTGAGAGGGAAGGGTCAATTTGAAGAATGGGGTCAAATTCTAGGTTTTGGGGTTTGAACCAACTTGAAATACCCTAAAATAGGTAGAATAACCGTTTATATAATACCCCAAAGTACCCAAACTACCCTTTACTTAGTTGGACCTTTTAAACAAGTCAAACTTGAGTTTTATTTTCGCAGATTTCCTCGGGGATCAAGTTCGCGACGTGGAGGTGTTCCCGCAAGTTTCATAAATTAAAATTTGAGACAGTAGAGTCCACGACATGTCCGCGATGCGGAGCCACTTTTTGGCCCTTGGTGGAGCTAGTCCGCGACGCGGATATGCTCCCTCCAAGCACAACTTGCAAGCTGCCTTGGCAGCTTGTTTGGCCAAGAGTTGGGGTCCTCCTCAGGGACCATTAGGGTGGTTCCGGTGGGTCGTATTTGAAAGTTTTGACCCTAAAAACATTTATTAAGACACTAGGGTCAACTCCACTGATTTTAGACTCCAAACAACACATAAATACATGAACAACATACTAGAACACACCAACACGTAAAAGACTAGCTAGTTTCCGAACGTCTTGGTCATCCCTTGACATCTGACTTCCAAACTCTTTAAAACTAACTAAAAAGGATATTATTCATTATTTTAACAATTTATTAATGCATAAAACCCATGTGAGGATCTACTTTATCCTACTTCATTTTGAGGGGTGTTACACTATCGGACCCATCATGAAAGGATTTATCACCATCCACCCTAGACCTCTTTTTCTCCCTAGATCTCTCTTCCTTGAGTTTTTTTTTCTTCCATTTTTTTGGCATGAATAATGAGGCGTGAGATATCCATATAATTAACAAGCATTTTCGTACGACATTCTTTGGCTACCATGTTGGACACACCTGACAAGAACCTATTCATCTTATCTCTCGGATTTGACACTATGGATGGAGTATACTTAGACAAAAGAGTAAATTTCAAGGCATACTCTTTGACACTCATGCTACATTGTTTAAAATTGATGAACTCTTCCATCTTAGCCTCCCTCAACTCCTAAGGAAAGAACCTATCTAGAAAAGATGACTTAAATACTTCCCACTCTATAGGACCCACTCCTACCGGCCTACTATCTATCCATTGTTCATACCAAATTTGGGCAACATCTTTCAATTGATAAGCGGCTAGTTCCGCTTTCTCTATAGAAGTCACCCTCATGATAGCAAGTGTCTTATAAACCTCCTCTATGAACCCATTCGGATCCTCTTCCACCTTGGAGCCACTAAACTCTGAAAGATTCATCCTCAAAAACTCCCTTATTATAGAAGCACCCATCCACCTTATTATAGAAGCACCCGTATATAAGTACTATCCAACCAATTGGAATCAGACCCATCTAAAACCCACACCTTGGAAGTAACCCTAGCTTAGATTGGGATTCTTCTTCACAAATCTTGGGGAATTATCGGGGACTCTATGGGTGGAAGAACTCATAGATGAAAAGCTAAACATACCTTAATCAATTCCCTAACACAAGCCTTTAGCAATGGAGCCTTTGTTCTTGACCGTATCTTCTAGTTCTAGCTTCTTGTTCAATGGAGGCTTCTAGAGGAAGAAATATTAGAGAGAGGAGTGATTTGGGTCTTGTGAAAAGTTACTTAAAATTGGGGGCTAAAGACTTAAAATACCTTAAATAGGTGAATAAAACACATATAAAATGACTCCCACTTACAACTAGTTGAATTGGAATTTACTAAACTAACCCTCCATAGGAAGCCCCTTGCCAGGGGCCACGCCCAAGTTACCGAGCCGTCAAGGGAACCACAGCCCATGGTGGTGCCCGTGGTCCCTTGTCCAGTGGATCCCCTTAACTTACCAAACTCCCGTGGTGGTGCTCATGGTCCTTTGGGCGGTAGTTATGCCTCAAGGTTTCATCTCCCACAGGGCTAAGGGGTCTTCACGGACCGTGGTCAAGACCGTTGGTCATGAAAGTGACCCGTGAACCCTTTGGGCAGTAGCTTGCCAATGTTGGGCAGCCTTGGCCCCTTGGCTTAGTCATTAAATAATGTTATCAAAGACACTTCATCCAATACTAAGTGTCAACGATCGTTAGTTAGTAATATAACCCAACTAAGTGAGTTGGAGTCGAATCCCACAGGGAGTGGTACGTACTTGAGAATCAATAGAAAAGCATGAATATGCTCAAGTCAATCATAGGTAAAGACATTTAGGAATAAAAGCATGGTTCAAGTTTGGGGTGACACAAGTGTCAAATAATAGGGGTACTTGTTTTCAATAATCTACTACAATAGAAAATAACACGAAAATAGCAAGTATAGAGACGGGTTCTTAGGATGTGATTGGATTATGGGCTAACATAGAAAAATGGGTGATTGTAATCAATAGGAAATAGCTGTAAATTAGTGAATAAGCTAGACTTTAGTGGGGATAAACTTTCTCTCGAACAATTTATCCCGAATCAAATTGGTTTCTCTCGAACACCAATAAGAAGCAATTAAGAACAACCTACGCTTTAGTCCATTCACTCTCTTGAGCTGAATATGTGGAAAAGGGTTTAGGATTCACTCTCTCGAGCTGAACCCATGACAACTCAATACCCACAGACCATCAAATCATTAATCTTGGTTTAAAAACCTCTCTCTCGAGCAAGCCAAAAACACGAAGGTAGAGTGGCATTTGCAACTACAGCCCTTTAGATTAAGCCACAATTACTAAATGAAATCACTTCTAAACAACATTTACACTATCAATTAACAATACACAGCAGCTAAATCAACCCATAATCACATAATCACACCCCAAGAATTGGGGTTTGAACTATACATCATAAAAATATAGAAATCGTTACCAAATTGTGTTTTCATCAATTGGGTAAGATTAATTTAGTGTTTACAAAGGTCTAAGATGAAGAATCTTCAACACCCACTTCCAATTTATCAGAAATGGAAATATTCAAGTCTTCAAAACTAAGGAAAATATTGTCTCCAACTCAGTTCTAAGCTCTCTAACTTGAAAACTGAACAATAATGAAAAATTAGACAAATAACTGATTCAAAGCGAATTATTCAAACATGTATTTATAGTCGCCAAAAATGTGTTGCGAAGGACTATTTGGCGCATTAAGTCGGGATCGGCGATCCACCCTTTGGTCAGTTCCATCGCCTTTTTACTTTGGCCTTCAACAACTTCAAGTTCTGTAACTTTGGCGATATAACACTGCATCGCGGAACCCTTCGATGACTCGCCGACTGCTCCTTTGTATCACCAACTTGATTTTCTCTTTCAGGGCTTGGAACACTGGAACATTAGGCGAGACCATGATCATTCGTCACTCGCCCAATGGTTTAGGCCATCCTCAAGTCTTCTTTTCTTCGTTCTTTCAACTGCCTTTTTCCTTTTTGCTCATTAGTATCCATGCTTTGTACCTCGATCCAAATAGCTAAAAATCGAGGATTTACATCAGTTATAGGGACAAAATATGCATTTGAGGACACTAAATCTATTAAAATAAAACCTTAAATGAGTCCAAATCGTGGACTCATCTACACCCCAACTTAAACTTTTGCTTGTTCTCAAGTAAAACTCAAGTTCATCAGTTCAAAAAGGATGTCTCAAACAGTGCTACACAAGACTCAATCATGAATGCACACAAAAAGACTCAACTTACTCATGCAAGGATCAATTGTGCACTCAAAGATTCAAGTTGTGACTCACCATTATCAAAGATTCTCAAGCTCACAATACTTGCTTCAAATGCAAGTTCAAGCTCAACAGTGGTACTCAAATTCCCTCACACAAAGAGTGATTCCATATTCACGCACAATGGTTCACAATTTAAAGCTCTCGAATTAAATACAATGCTCACACTCACAAAGATGAACACAATGCATGATTTCACCCATAGGTTTGCCCGTACTTTCCAATCAACCCTTGTTTTAGTTTACTCAAGATCAAAAAGCTCTTTTCAAGGCTTGTAACGGGGCTGAGTGCAATGGTATAGTCATTTAGGCTAAATGTCTTCAATACTCATGAAATGTAGTGTGAACAACACTTTCTTTCCTTTTCTTTATCATTTTGCATTCGTGCTCACAAGTCACCCCATTATTCATCTTCCATGGACTGTTGGATACCCCATTTTCTTTGCACTTTCACAACTTTATTCCACAACTTTTTCGTTCTTTTTATTTTTCATTCTTTTCTTTTTTTTTTTCTTTTTTTTATATGGAGGGGTTCCATTTTTCTCAAAACCATGGGTCAAAGGGGACTTTCTTTCACTTCTTGATTCACCTTCTCTTTTCACCACACACCCAACTTAGGCTTTTGGCCTAAGTTAGCTATTCACACATACCACGAATCATGAGGATTATGGGTAATGGATCAAGAAAGGTCACAATTTCATCAAGTTTCTTCCAAGAACAGGTTAAGGCTCAAAGGGTGTTTGAGTGGGGTTCACGCACTCACAAGGTAGGCCACAAAAAGAGGTATAATGTCAAATTGTTTCACACTCTTCAAAGATGCCTAAGATTATATCAAGAGATTTCATCACTTAGTCAATAGGACCAATGGGGAAAATTCTAGGTGTCATCACACATGGTTCACTGTAAGCACATCACACAAGGCATTGCCACCAATGTTAAACAAGACTCCACACTTTCGCTAGTGTGCAATGTTCATCACAAGAGTCTCAATTTGATACTTGGCTAGTCACAAGGAGATGCAAAAAGTTCGCATATTGCCTATGTAAAATTTGGCCTCATCGTAGCCGCACATTTATTTTTATTCGATTATGAGAACTATTAAAATCACCAGTATTGATCAAGACTGAGACTCAAATTTGCAAGAGAATAGCCACATTCAAACACATACAAGTGGTGGGACAATTTTTTTAGAAGGGTCCAAAAATCATTTATCATTAAAAACAAGGAGCCACAAGCTCAATCATCCACAAAAACAGTGTAAAACACAATTATAGCTCAAAACCCCAAATATATAGCCAAAATCTTATTCACAAAATTTCACAAAAGGTGAGCCTCACCCCACCACAAAAAAATCATTTGTCCTCAAATACAAGCAAAATAATATCCAAAAGTCAAAAATTAAGACAGAGAGGGAGGTAAAGTAGGGTCTTTTCTAAATAATCGCTCCATCTGTCTGGGCATCAGTGCCCGGTGCATCACTCAGAAGTTGGGTATCAGTGCCCGGAGTCACCTCAGAAGGACCTGCTCCACTAGAAGCTGCCATGGACGTCTATGTCAGTGATGAGATCACTGACTACACAATAGTCTCCTCAAGATCTAGCAAATCTCCATATATGCTCTATTCCCGTATCTCTATCTGCTACTCGTCGGTCTCTGCATCCGACTCATCAACTACTTCATCATCCCTATGCACGTCTCAGGTGGTAGCTGAAGGAATCTTCGAAGTCTCAGTAGCGTCCAAATCATCTGCGGCCTCCAGTAATGAAGTGAATTTAGCAGACTTTAGATAATCTACGTCCTTCCTCAAATCTGCCACTTCGGCTTTCAAAGCCATCACCTCAGAGGTCCCCCTCTGCCTGCTCTCAAAAGCCTCTAATCTCGTGGTGAGAGTGTCAATAGAAGTCTGGAGGGGGGTCAGTGCAGCCAAAACTATAACCTCAATCTTCCAGGGGCTACATCTCTCTAGCAGGGTTGCCCTCACATCAACTGAATGGTCCAGATGCCCCATCTTCAGGATTATTGCCTGAGTAATCTTGGCTGGCTGGGATGAGGTGGAGGTACCCGGGATCTGTGAAGAAGTAGAAGGGGCAGAAGTGCCTGAAGGCCCGAAGGCCGGAGTAGGCAAAGATGACTCTGTAGGTATCAAATCAATATCTACCTCTAGGGATGTATCCACCGAAGCTGCCCTCCTCCTATCGGCCTCCTCAGGAGTGTACTCGGCCTCAATATGCTAGATGTCAGTGGAGGAAGAAGGTGTCACCTCAATGTCTCTCATATCGTCTCGGGGAACTCCGGCACACTGTCACAACTCTGTGATCAGGACTGGGAATGGAAAAGAAGTTTGCATCTGCTTGGCCCTCATGTCCATCTCCTGTTCAATGATAAGGCCTAGGTCAATGTGCCTTTTGGATATGATAGACCCAAGGAATGCCTCCTTAGGATGGTAGAAGATAGACTCATTCTGGGATGGCATAATGGTGTTGCTGATAAAGACAAACAAGAACCGAGCAACAATACTCAGGTCTCTCTTCTCAATTGGGGCTCCTGTCTCGATCCACCTTGGAGTGGTATCGGAAATCAAAGGTGCCAGCCAGCCCTTTAACTCATCTAGTAACTGAGAAACAGGCAATGCCTCACAGGGACGTGAAGCAATCAGAGCTTTGTCCAAAACATTGTTAATGTACTCATTGCTACACCTATCTTGTTTTGCCTGGACCATGACCGAATTAACCGGTCTGAACTCGCTTGCCTTCTTCTTGCTTTTTGGAACCAAGTCACCATATGCTATGTAGAATTTCCAGACCCATGAAGGAATATAAAGACCTCGGGGCCTGGTAAACTACTTAAATCTATGGAAGTGGAAGGTGTCCCTCACATCAGAGTACTTCCCCTCAAGGCCTTCTGTCGATAGCTACGTCTCCTCGAGGATGGTTTGCAAACCATCACCTTTAAACCTGTTGAGAAGCCTGGGAGAAGGGATGACTGGTGACACAGGAGCCATAGAAGGTGTCAGGGCTGGCACTACACCTGCTGGGGTGAAAGATGATGGGACTCTGGCAGAGTTAGGGTTAGATCTAGCCCAAATCGCAGCCTGATGGGACTGTAAAGGCTGGTCGTCCTCAGTCTCAAATAAAGTAGCCTAGGAGCCAGTAGTCACCCTATCAGATGTGGGCCTCTTGCCCTTGCCTTTGTCTCCCGATGGGAGCTTTTGCCTTCGCTTCTTGGGAGGATTTGATGCCCCTTAATTTGTTGTGATACCTCGTGCTTTTTTTCGAGGTGGCATGTCGATGTTGGTCCTTACCATGTCTGGAAAACATTGGGAAAAAGTTAAAAACACTTCAATCACAAGCACATAAAAATAGTTGCAGACAGACTCGCATAACTGATCGGTGAGTCGTCGAATCACTTTGGAGAGCTAGATCGGGCTCGCCGAAAGGATTGCCTGAAAAATCTCAGAAAAATTTGTCAAGTCGGTGATGAAAGAGCCTTTTGTTGAATCACCAACAGCATTCGGTGAGCAAGGATTAGCCCGCCGAAAGTTACAGTGCAATTAAAGCTAAAGGGTGCAGACAAAGGTAGATCAAGAAGACTTTTGGTGAGTCACCGAGTGCCTTCGGCGACCTCAAGCTTCTTGCCGAAAGTTACAGAATCAAACTTCAAGCATAGCATGAAATTAAAGGCGAGATGGGGAACTTCGGCGAACCGCCGAGTGGTTCGGCAAGCTCGACCCAGCTCGCCAAACTACCCAACGTGCCTACTTTCAACCCAACTTCTCAAATTCAACCCCGCAACCCCCGAAAACAAAATCAAAGCATGCATAAATCAAATTAAGCTCAAACCCAATACACCCATTACCCCGGGATACTCAGACTTCTCTCGATTTTGCCAAATTTGGCCATTTGACAACTTTTACCCTTAAGAATGATGTCACCGGCTCTATCATTGGGAAAATGACGTTATTTGGCACAAATACGGGTTACTCATACTTCAACCGACTAGACTCAACAACATGCAAGCACAGCCCTACAAGATTTAACCAATTTTAAGGAATAAAATTACGGGAATTCAACATTATAAACATTACGGGCAAGCTTATCAAATTAAAACAGGCATACACATAAACAATTAAGATTAGAGACACCAATCACATGTCAATAAGATAATATCATTGCAAATGAGTTCAAAATTGTGAAAGTAAACTCGGGGTTCGGAAAACCAACTCGAATAATAAAGATATTGAAATGCTAGGTGGCAATGTAATCCACTCCGAACCCAATTCCAATGACTAAAACATGGTAGAAATGCAAAAATATATGGAACTAAAGTATGGGTGTGAGTTTGGGAAGTTCAAAAGTGAGGGAAAGTGAAAGAGTTGGAAGTTTAAACCTTTGGCCTTTTAAAAACCATCAATTTCTCGCCCATTCGGTGACATTAGTCGTACTCACCAACCCACTCGGCGATTCACCGAGTGAGCACTTATCTCACCGAGTTTTACAGGACCTCTAGTAAATGTGGAGGTCCAAATGGTGGACTATATCGCGATCGTCGACCTGGTCGACGATACGCCAAATTGCTCCTGGGATCGTCGAGTTTTACAGACTCTAATTTAAAATTGTCTTGTGTCCAACGACGGTCTAGGTCAAGTTCACCGACCTCTTCAGTGAGTCGCCGACTGGACTATCAGCTCACCAACCTGCACTTTTCAAACACTTTCCATAGTTTGTCTTGCACAATCAACACACCATTATTTCAAATTCAAAAATAAAGAATATAAAACTTGGGTTACCTCCCAAGAAGCGCCTTAGTTAACGTCACGGCACGACGTAAGTCCACATTCAAACCTCATTCTTAGGGTTAGCCATAGTATCACTAAGCAAACCCCCTTGCTGTCTTGGGTTCAGATGATACGAGATATGATCCATTTGGGTCTCCAACTGATTGATAGATACTGAATGGGAGGTAACGGTTTGGATAAGGGTCGACACATCTTCTTTCATTTCTTTTAGAATCTTATCCAACCCCTCAACTTTGTTGAGGATACGAGAGAGCATATCCTTAGACCGGCCACCTTTTGAATCCTTTGGCTTTTTGCACTCATGGGGAGGTACATACATATCCTTCTCCCCATCCTTCTAATTTGGATTACGGTCCCTCCATTCTCGATCGCAATCCGTCCAACCTTCATCCCTATTCAAACCTCTGTTACCACCCGACCTCGGGTAGCTTGAACGATAACCACACCCTTGGTTGGCTAGGAAATTCACCTCTTCATTATACAAAGCTTCAAACTTGGACTAATTCGGGTTAGCACACACGACACCCACGACATTGAAACTTCGAGCACCAGCTCCCATGACATTATTAGAAAAAATTTCAAGTTGTGTCATGATCTTGGCCATGTTCTGCTCCCTTTCTTGGACTTTCTCCATTTGTTCCTTGGTTAATTTAAATGTGAGAGGGGAGACCTGATCTTCAAGGGTGTACCATGCCCGCTTTATGGTAGTCATGCCATCCAAGAGCTGAGCCGCTATCACATAAGGTTGCTGCATCGAACCTCCCAGAGAAAGTTGGTTAGCAACACCCTTGTTTACCGAGTCAAGGCTTCGGTAAAAATACTGCAGCAACACATTATCAGGAAAATCATGAGTTGGGCATTGAAGCACCAACTTCTTGAATCGCAGCCAAGTTTCATGAATTGGCTCACCCTCTAGACGCTTAAAGATCTAAATGTTGTCCCGAAGAGTCATCATCTTCGAAGGAGGGGAAAATTTCACTTGAAATACGGTGACCAACTCCTCCCATGAAGTGATTGATTCATGTGGCAATTCAGCCAGCCATTCACAAGCCTCTCCCATCAAAGAGAACGGGAATAACCTCAACCAGACCGACTCTTGGGAGATGTTCTTGAAAGAGAACGATCCTCATACATCCACGAAGTTTTTAATATGCTCATGGGGATCCTCATGAGCAAAACCACTGAACAATCCCTTCAATTGCAAGAGCTGCAACATAGTACTTGTAATGTGGAACATTGCATGCCTTCGGCGAGAGGCAAGCGAATGGCACCAATACCACCCATCAGATGGGGGTCATTAACATTAGGCTCGTTGACATCGTTGAGGCTTCCAATGTCATCTTAATGGCCTACTTGGCTTCCATTGTTGCCGTTCACACTCATACTTCCTGTTTTAACACACATAAAAGCAAAACAAAAGTAAAATTAAGTAGGTTCCACTATAATTAACAAGAACAAAATCCCACTTAACTAAAAATTCTCAAATAACACCATTCCCAGGCAGCGGCGCCATTTTAATTAAATAACGTCATCAAAGATACTTCATCCAATACCTTGTCAATGATCGTTAGTTAGTAATATAACCCAACTAAGTGAGTTAGGGTCGAATCCCACAAGTAGTGGTACATACTTGAGAATCAATAGAAAAGCATGAATATGTTCAAATCAATCATAGGTAAAAATATTTACGAATAAAAGCATGGTTCAAGTTTGGGGTGACACAAGTGTCAAATAACAGGGGGATTTGGTTTCAATAATCAACTACAACAGAAAATAACACAAAAATAGCAAGTATAGAGACGGGTTCTTAGGATGTGATTGGATTATGGGCTAACATAGAAAAATGGGTGATTGCAATCAATAGGGAATAGCTGTAAATTAGTGAATAAGCTAGACTTTAGTGGGGATAAACGTTCTCCCGAACAATTTACCCCGAATCAAATTGGTTTCTCTCGAACACCAATAAGCAGTAATTAAGAACAACCTACGCTTTAGTCCATTCACTCTCTTGAGTTGAATGTGTGGAAAAGGGTTTAGGATTCACTCTCTCGAGGTGAACCCATGACAACCCAATACCCACAGACCATCAAATCAGTAATCTTGGTTTTAAAACCTCTCTCTCGAGCAAGCTAAAAACATGAAGGTAGAGTTGCGTTTGCATCTACAACCCTTTAAATTAACCCACAATTACTGAATAAAATCACTTTTAAACATCATTTACACTATCAATTAACAATACCAGTAGTTAAATCAACCCATAATCACACCCCAAGAATTGGGGTTTTAGCTAGACAGCATAAAAAGATAGAAATTGTTACCAAATTATGTTTTCATCAACTAGGTAAGATTAATTTATCTTTTACAAAGGTCTAAGATGAAGAATCTTCAACACCCATTTCCAATTTATCAGAAATGAAAATCTTCAAGTCTTCAAAGATAAGGAAACAAAACAATAATGAAAATTTAGACAAAAATCTTACTCAATGCTAGTTATTCAAACATGTATTTATAGGTGCCAAAAATGTGCGGCAAAGGACCATTCGGTGCAATAAGTCGGGATCGCCGATCCACTCGGCGATCTGCCCTTTGGTCAGTTCCATCGCCTTTTTGCTTTGGCCTTCAACAACTTCAAGTTTTGTAACTTTGGGCGATATAGCACTGTATCACGGAACCATTTGGCGACTCGCCGACTGCTCTTTTCTACCGCCGACTTGATTTTCTTCTTCAGGTCTTGGCACACTTGAATATTAGGCGAGACCATGGCCATTCGATGACTCGTCCAATGGTTTAGGCGATCCTCAAGCCGTCTTTTCTTCGTTCTTTCAGCTGCCTTGTTCCTTTTTGCTCATTAGTGTCCATGCTTCGTTCCTCAATCCAAATACCTGAAAATTGAGGATTTACATCAGTTATTGGCATAAAATATGTATTTGAGGACACTAAATCTATTAAAATAAAGCCTTAAATGAGTCAAAATCGTGAACTCATCACTTAGGCTTGCCCTTTTGCCTTGGCACTTGCCGTTCCCATGCTCAACCAAACTCTAAATGGTCTTCTACGTTACGATGTCTAACACGTAGCTTGATGTTAAACTACTAAACCCCTCATTACAAGCACGTAAAGTCTCATCTACGACTCTAATTCTCAACATCACACTCTAGGACCCTAGCTTTTGGCTCTAGTTTAGTCTACTAGTTTTTGGGGCTTTACTGTCCTTAACCCTACACCCTAACCTAAAAACCTAAATCCTAAACCTAAAACCCTAAGAAACCCTAAACCCTAAATCATAAGAAATCCTAAATCCTATAACCCCTAAAATAAACCCTAAAAATAATTTAAAACACCTACAAAACCCTAAGCCCTAAATCCTAAATCCTATAAATCTATAAACCCTTAACCTAAAAAATAGAATAAAACCCTAACCCTAAAAATACCTAAGAAACATTTAACCCTTAAAAATAATAAAAAACCCAAAATCCCTAAACCTAAAAAACTATAATCTCTAAACTCTATAAAGCCTAAATAACCAAAAACTAAAACACCCAAAGCCCTAAACTCTAACAACCTAGATAAGACTTAACTTAAAACCGTAAACCCAAGAAAACCCTAAATCCAAACCTAAAATAATAAATGCTAAATCTAAAACCCTAAACCTTAAAAAACTCTAAATTCTATACACCCTATAATAAACCCTAAAACCATTTAACACCCCTACAGAACTATAAGATCTAAACCCTAAATCCTAAAAGTCCATAAACCGTAAACCTAAAAAAATACAAAAAAAACTAAGCCCTAAACCCTAAAAAACCCTTAGAAACACTTAACCCTTAAAAAACCTAAAAGTCCCAAAAACCCCTACACCCAAAATACTCTATGTTCAAAACCCTATAAAGCCCTAAATCAAATTTACTAAACCCTAAAAAATACAAAAAACCTTAAGCCTTAAACCCTAAACCTATAAAACCTTAAAAAACATTAACCTAATAAACCCAAAGCCCTAAACCCTAAAAACCTAGATAAAACTCTTAACCTAAGCCCCTAAAATTTAAAAAACCCAAAACCCTAAATCTTAAACCCTAACCAAGAACCCTAAATACAAAACCTAAAACCCTAAGAAACCCTAAACCTTAAGAAACCCTAAATCCTATAAACCCTAAAATAAACCCTAAGAATCTTTTAAAACCCCTACAAAACCCAAAGCCCTAAACACTAAATCCTTAAAAACAATAAACCCTTAACCTAAAAATCACAAAAAAAACCTAATCCCTACACCCTAAGAAACAGTTAACCCTTAAAATGCCTAAAAACCCAAAAAACCATAAACCTAAAAAACTCTAAACCCTATAAAGCCCTAAATTGTATATGCTAAACCCTAAAAACACAAAAAAAAACCAAAAAAAAACCCAAAGTCCTAAACCCTAAAAACCCAGATTAAACGCTTAACCTAAAACCATAAACCTAATAAAATGCTAAGACCTTAACCATAAACCCTAACCTAAAACCCTAAGAAACTCTAAACCTTAAGAAACCCTAAATCCTATAAACCCTAAAATAATCCTTAAAAACAATTTAAAACCTACAAAAGCATAAACTCTAAAACCTAAATCCTCAAAATCTGTAAACCCTAAATCTAAAAAGATATGAAAAAAAAACCTAAGCCCTAAACCCTAAAGAACCCTAAGAAACACTTAAACCTTAAAAACCCTACAAAACCCAAAAAGGCCTAAACCTAAACAAACTCTAAGCTCTATACCCTATAAAGCCCTAAATCGTATATGCTAAACCCTAAAAAACACAAAAAAAAGCCTAAGCCCTAAACCCTTAACCAAAAAAAAAACAAAATCATTAACCTAAAAAACCGAAAGCCCTAAATCCTAAAAACCTAGATAAAACCCTTAACCTAAAAACCTAGATAAAACCCTTAACCTATTGAACCCTAAAAAATCATAACCCAAAAGACCAAAGCCCTAAACAATAAAAACTAGATAAAATACTTAACCTAAGACCCTAAAGAAAAAATAATCCTAAGCCCTAAGCCCTAAGCCCTAAACCCTAAACCCTAACCTAAAACCCTAAATCCAAACCCTAAAATTGTACGAAACCCTAAACCCTAAACATTAAGGAACCCTAAATCCTATAAACCCTAAAATAAACACTAAAACCCACTTTAAACCCCTACAAAACCCGACGCTCTAAACCCTAAATCTTAAAAATTTGAAAACCCTAAACCTAAAAAACACAAAAAAAACATAAGCCCTAAACCCTAGACCCTAAAAACCCTACGAAACACTTAACCCTTAGAAACCCAAAAACCCCTAAAGATAAAAAAAACTCTAAGTTCTAAACCTCATAAAGCCCTAAATCGTATATGCTAAACCTAAAAAACACAAAAAAAACCCTAAGCTCTAAACCGTAAACCTATAAAACCCTAAAAGACCTTAACCTAAAAAACCTAGATAAAAACCTTTACCCAAATGCCTAAACTTTAAAAAAAACTAAGCCCTAAATCCTAATCCCTAACCTAAAACCCTAAATCCTAAAGCTAAAATCCTAAGAAACCCTAAACCTTAAGAAACTCAAAATCATATAAACACTAAAATAAAACCTAAAAATCATTTAAAACCCCTACAAAACCCTAAGCTCAAAACCCTAAATCCTAAAAATCCATGAACACTAAACCTAAAAACACAAAAAACCATAAGTCGTAAACCGTAAAATACCTTAACAAACGCTAAACCGTAACCTAAAACCCTAAATCCTAAACCTAATACCCTAAAAAATCCTAAACCATAAATCTTAAGAAACACTAAATCCTATAAACCCTAAAAACCATTTAAAACCCCTACAAACCCCTAAGCTCTAAACTCTAAATTCTAAAAATCCGTAAACCCCAAATCTAAAAATATAAAATAAAAAACTAAGCCTATACCCTAAGAAATAGTTAACCTTACCCTAAAGACCCAAAAACCACTGAACCTAAAAAACTCTAAGCTCTAAACTTTATATAGCCCTAAATAGTATATGCTAAACCCTAAAAACACAAAAATCCCTAAGCCCTAAGCCCTAAACCCTAAACCGATAAAACACTAAAAACCCTTAACCTAAAAAACCAAAGACCTAAACCCTAAAACCAAGGATAAAACCGTTAACCTACAACCCTGAACCTAAAAAATCCCTATGCCCTAAACCCTAAACCCTAACCTAAAACCCTAAATCCTAAACCTAAAACCCTAAACCTTAAGAAACCCTAAATCCTCTGAACCCTAAAATAAACCCTTAAAACCATTTTAAAGCCCTACAAACACCTAAGCTCAAAACCCTAAATCCTAAAAATTCATAAACCCTAAACCTAAAAAACATAAAAAGACCCTAAGCCCCAAACCCAAAACCCTAAAACCCCATAAGAAACACTTAACCCTTAAAACCCCAAAAAAACCCTAAACCTAAAAATCATTAAGCTCTAAATACTATAAAGCCCTAAATTGTATATGTTAAATCCTAAAAAACACAAAAAACCTAATCCTAAACCCTAAATCTATATGTTAAAACAAAAAAAAATAAATACCTAAGCCCTAAACCCTTAACCTATAAAACCCTAAAAAACCCTAAACCAAAAAACCCAAATCCCTAAACACTAAAAAACCTAGATAAAACCCCTAAATTAAAACCCTAGAACTTAAAAAACCCTAAGCCCTAAACCCTAACCTAAAACCCTAAATTCTAAACATAAAACCCTAAGAAACCCTAAACCCTAAACCTTAAGAAACCCTAAACCCTAAACCTTAAGAAACCCTAAATTCTATAAACTCTAAAATAAACCCTAAAATTCATTTAAAACCCCTACAAAACCCTATAAAGCTCTAAACCCTAAATCCTAAATATTCGTAAACCGTAAACCTAAAAAACAGAAAAAAGCCCTAAACCCTAAAAAACCCTAAGAAACACTTAACACGTAAAAACCCTAAAGATCACAAAAACCCATAAACGGAAAAAACTCTTAACTCTAAGCGCTATAAAGCCCTAAATCATATATGCTAAACCCTAAAAAAAAAACACTAAGCCCTAAACCATAAACCTATAAAACCCTAAAAACCTTAACCTAAATAACCCAAAACCCTAAAGCCTAATACCCTAGATAAAACCCTTAACGTAAGACCCTAAACCTTAAAAAACCCTAAGCCCTAAACCTTAAACCCTAAATCCTAAACCTAAAACCCTATGAAACCCTAAACCCTAAACCCTAATCTTTAAGAAACCCTAAATCCTAAAAACCCTAAAATAAACCATAAAAACCATTTAAAACCCCTACAAAACCCAAATCTCTAAACCCTAAATCTTAAAAATCCATAAACCCTAAAACTAAAAACCACAAAAAACCCTAAGCCTTAAACCCTTAACCCTAAGAAAAACTTAACCCTTAAAAAACCTAAAAACCCAAAAACCCCTAAACCTAAATAAATCTAAGATCTAAAACCTATAAAGCCCAAAATGCTATATACTAAATCCTAAGAAACACAAAAAAAAACACTAAGCCCTAAACCCTAAACCTATAAAATCCTAGAAATCATTAACCTGAAACACCCAAATCCCTAAACCCTAAGAACAAGAACCTGCATAAAACCCTTAACCTAAAACCTTAAACATGAAAAAACCCTATGCCCTAAACCCTAAACTCTAACCTAAAACCCTAAATCTAAACCTAAAACCTTAAGAAACCCTAAAGCCTATAAACCTTAAAATAAACCCTAAAACCAATTTAAAACCCCTACGAAACCCTAAGCTCTAAACCCTAATTCATAAATATCTGTAAACCCTAAAACTTAAAAACACAAAAGACCTTAAGCCCTAAATCCTAAACCCTTAAAACCCCTTTGAAACACTTGATGAGTCCAATATTTAGACTCATTTGGGGCTTTGTTTATGTAGATTTATTGTCCTCAATTGCTTAATTTATGCCAGAAACTGATGTTAAATCCTTGATTTTCAAGTATATAGATTGAGGAACAAAGAAAGGACACTTACAGGTAAAAAGGAACAAAACAAATTGAATAATTGAAGAAAGGCAAGCCTGGTGATCTCCAAGAGCACTTGGCGAATCACCGAGTAGCTAGGTTGACCACCTAGAGTTCTAGTGTGCTAGCCCTGAGGGAAGAAACCAAGTCATTGACAAAAAAAGAGCAGTTGGCAAATCGCCGAGTAGTTCTGCGAAGCAAAAATAGATCGCCTAAAGTTACAGACCTTGAGGATGCTGAATGCCAAGGAAAAAGGCAATGAAAGAGATCTATTGGCGGCTCACCAAGTGGTTCGGCGAGCCCGACTTACTTCGCCAAATGGCCTTTTGTGGCTTGTGTAGATTCGTTTAGTTCATGAATTACACATGCTCAGTCAGGTTATTCAGATATACATGCCGCAGTTATGAATATTTTATGATCACTACATTAATGTTGAATTTTAAGTTATCATGTCAGTATTTTAAGCTATTCAGTGTTATAGAATTTCATTTATAATGTGTTATTTACATAATCAGGTGGGAGTAGGCTTAATATCGAGTGGACTAAGGGTCAGTCACCCTCACAATCCCAGAACTACGTGCCCCCGTAGGATAAGTCCCCTCTTTGGAAATGAGTTTTCCTGATCACGCTAGTCATGCCTTTATACCCTTGGCAAGGTATATGGAGTCCTCTCAATGGGGCGATACATCAGACTCCACGTATAGTTCTCATGGTTTTATGTCGGTTCACAGTAGCTCCCACAATAAGATTCTAGTTCATTAACCAGATTATCAGTATAGTTCAATATTCATTCTCAACATGTCATGGATTTGGTCATTGCATTTAGTCAGCTCAGTATTCAACATGTTTTAGTATATCTATCATGTTCAGACTATATCATTGCTTTTATTGGTTTGTTCAGTTATATGTTTTATTCAGCTTTATTATATCATGCATGCTTTGTACCTTTCAAGTACTGACGCATACTCTATGCTTCATCTTCTCGTGATGTAAGTTCAGGTCCTTAGCATTCAGATCACGCATATGTCGGTTTCCGATCTCTAGTTCAGGAACATTAGTGGTGAGTCATCATTCTTCGAGGACGTTTGACATGTTTTCCATTCAATTTTTCATTTTTCTAGTTTCAATTTTGCTAGAGTTAGAAAGGGCATGTCCCGACATCTCTAATCAGTAAAGGCTTTTATTCAGACATAGTATTATATTAAGTTTTAGTTGAGTTTGATCTTTCAGTTGTAATTAAACTCAGTTTTATATATTTAGACTAAGATTGGGTATCCCCCATCATTTCATTTTATGATATGTTTTAAGCTTCCGCACAAAATAATCTTATTTTAGTTATCTTAGTATGCTTATATAATATACCAATAGGGTTAGCTTGGGGTCACTCGTGATCCTAAGTATCGTGATTACGCTCTGAGGGGTAGCTTCGGGGCGTGACAAAGCCTGATTTTAATCCAAGAACCAGTCAACTCCCAGCCCAGCTAGCAATAGTGAAAATCAACTCAACTAGTGACTCCCAACCTAGCTAGCAGGACTGACTATCAACCTAGGCTGGCCAACCATACAATTCCCTCCTAAGGGAGTTAATAGCCTACCTAGAAAGAGTGCCTCAGGGCATGTATACTTCGTAGAGGATCTCAGATATCCTAGTTGCCCATCCACCGTTCATCACACTCCTAGAGGCTCCTAATATCAGCAACCATCTCGGGAGCATAACATGAACTTGACTGAACTTGAGGCTGTACTGCTGCACACTCAGGATTCCTGCTTAAGAGTATGAAATTTTCTTACCTTCGTCTCGATCAGATCACGGGGAAATAAACGCCCCAAGAAGGCTTCTTCCAACACAACCCAACTCATAATTGGTGCACCCTCAGCTCTACCCTTCTTCTACTGGTTGTACTAGACTCTAGCAACGCCCTTCAGTTGGTATACAACTAGTTCCACACACTCAAAATTGCAACATGCATCACCTCAAATACATTCTATAACTCTTCCACAAAGTTCTCTGGATCCTCAGTGACACTTGAACCACTGAAGTCTAGAGGATTCATCCTTAAGAACTCACGGATCTTGGACGTATAAAACACATCCTATAGATTCCCTCTTTGTTGCACTGCTTGGTCGGTCAAAACCTGACTCAACATACATATAGCATCCCGAAACTCAGCATTAGTGACCTCTCCTTGGGGTTGCACTTTTGGTGCATTAGGGACCCATTTATCCTGATAATCAACATTACTTCTAGAGGGGTGAACTCAAACAACGCTTCTTGGAGGAATGATCTGAAAGATATGCGCAACCACGAATTGGAAAGAAACTTTATAGAGTTGATTCTATCGCGCGAAAAGAATATGAAAGAAGTGAGACAGTTCCTAAATGTGGCAGCCTTCTAATTATAGATGTGGCGTGCTTCACATCGATAACTAGGACTCTACAGACATGACTTCATAGACACCCTAGGGCTCTTGAACTCTGTGCTCCAATACCAAGTTTTTTCACGCCCCGAGCGTACACCCTGAACATGGCCAACACTTGAGAACCATTGTTTTCCCCAAGTGCACCCTTGGCCTGTCTTAATATTCAGCAGATTACTTATTCAACAATAAAAGAACTTTAAAAGAAAAGTTTTAACTCAATGTATCAAAATAGATACTCAGAATAGTTTATGTAAAACATTCATCAAGTAAAAGAGGCAACTCAAGTCTTTAAACTTTAAACACTAGAAATGAAAAGGCTTCTCAACTGCTACTAACTATCTATGAAGCCTCTAAGTGACAAGGATGGAAGTAAGGACAAGACCCACGACATCCTAACAAAACTAAAATGTAAATCGAATCCTCTGAAAGCAAGGAGGCTCACCAAAGCTAACTCTAACAGGAAGTTGTATAAACGAAGAGCATGTTGATGACCTTGATCTATTGTATCTGAATCATGAAATGATGCAGGCCAAATAGCATTAGTACATTGAATGTACTAGCATATAAGGGGAACACTGAGCATAACATAAAAGCATGAACTTGGAAAGAAGGAAACATACTCACCTCAACTCTACTAAACTCAACCTCGACTCATGGATACTCAAGTCAATACTGCATAAAAACAACAATAAAGATGCAGTTTATATAAAATATTTAAAACACTAGATAACAACTCAATGTATTTTAAAATACAATAATAACTCAGTTTGTATGTTAAGATACAAAATAACTCAATTTGGGAGATTCTCTAACCGACAATGTGACGACCCGAGCCTACACCCTGGACGTGACACAGTGTACAAGACTCTGAAAAGCCTTATATAAGCCTCATAGCATGTCATCACATAAGATAATAGAAATAGTGCAGAATAACTCAGTTTGTATGTTAAGATACAAAATAACTCAATTTGGGAGATTCTCTAACCGACAATGTGACGACCCGAGCCTACACCCTGGACGTGACACAGTGTACAAGACTCTGAAAAGCCTTATATAAGCCTCATAGCATGTCATCACATAAGATAATAGAAATAGTGCAGAATAACTCAGTTTGTATGTTAAGATACAAAATAACTCAATTTGGGAGATTCTCTAACCGACAATGTGACGACCCGAGCCTACACCCTGGACGTGACACAGTGTACAAGACTCTGAAAAGCCTTATATAAGCCTCATAGCATGTCATCACATAAGATAATAGAAATAGTGCAGAATAACTCAGTTTGTATGTTAAGATACAAAATAACTCAATTTGGGAGATTCTCTAACCGACAATGTGACGACCCGAGCCTACACCCTGGACGTGACACAGTGTACAAGACTCTGAAAAGCCTTATATAAGCCTCATAGCATGTCATCACATAAGATAATAGAAATAGTGCAGA
>JAJOOS010015180.1:0-29090 GCA_029582725.1 Solanum chiquidenum
AAATATTTGCTCAGTTTTAATAGATCATATATTCGTTTATGGTGTCTATTTACTTATATAGTAGATGATTTAGTGTGTAGAGTTTTAGCTTATACACATTCTTATAAGTATAAAGTTTTTTGTTCACAATCTAGGATGAAAATTGGACATGCCATCGGGTACGATTGTAGCACAAGATTATATGTAATTTATCCTGATTATGGGAACGGTATAATTCCAACTTCTTGTGCTAGTACATTTTGTATGTATTGAACGGGACCGAGTAGAGATAGTTGTTTTAGATTGACTGACAAAAGCATATTCTCTAAACTATTAAATGTACTTATATTCTTAATCCTGATATAACTATTATGATCTATATATATTAATTATCATTTTGATTTATTAAAAGGTGAGATTCTGAGATGGGTCAATATGCCTAGTAAGTTGGATGATAATAATATATATTGGTGAAATAATAAGTTAGTTGATGGAATCCATGTCTCGTTATAGAGATTGATTGATATGCCTTTTTGAGAAACTTATTAAGTTTTCATCATGTCAAATCTTGCAAGTGGATTTATGAATCCGACACATGAAATAAGTTAAGTAGTGCTCTAAAGGAAATTAATCATTAAGAAATTTAATAGTTTCTGTATAATTGACTAACCTGAATACAGGAGATAACAATCTTAAGAAATTTAATAGTTTTTGTATTTGAGGTTTCTGGAGATTAAAACCTTTATGGTTTTCTACTCTGTTTGAATTTTTAAAATTCATTCGATTAACGATTAAGAGAACATTAAAACTTTATCGTTAAATCAGAAACAGTCTGTGTAAGGATTTATTCTTTACTGTTAGTATTTCACATACTAAAATTGTCTGTCATTTGTGACATAAAAATGACTAATTCAAGTCAAGTAAATGCTGGAACAGTAAGTGCCGCAACAATATCGATTGCACATAATTGTTCAACTGTTATCCTAGCACCGGCTGAGAAACCTGCAAAATTTTCTGGAGTCGACTTCAAGAGATGGCAGCAAAAGATGTTATTTTATCTGACTACATTGAGTCTACAGAGGTTCATTAATGAGAACGTTCCTGTTATGTCGGATGAAACTCCGCCTGAAGAACAATTCTTGGTAACAAAAACATGTACACATTTTGATTTTTTCTGTAAAAATTATATTCTAAGTGGCCTGCAGGATCATCTGTACAATGTGTACAGTAATGTCAAAACCTCAAAAGAACTCTGGGATGCTTTAGAAAAGAAGTACAAAACAGAGGATGCCGGAATGAAGAAGTTTATTGTGGCAAAGTTTCTGGACTATAAGATGATAGCCAGTAAGACCGTCGTCACCCAAGTTCAAGAATTGCAGGTCATAATCCATAATCTCCTTGCTGAAGGTATAAATTTATTTAATACCTATGTTGTAAATATTAAGTTTATTCTTAATACTCACATAATCTTTAATGTAGGATTGATTGTGAATGATGCTTTTCAAGTGGATGCCATTATTGAGAAGTTACCTCCATTGTGGAAGAACTTCAAAAACTACTTGAAACATAAACGCAAGGAGATGACTTTTGAAGATCTCATGGTAAGGTTGAGAATCGAAGAGGATAACAAGGCCGTAGAAAAGAGGTCGCATGGTAATTCAGCAATAACTGGAGTAAACATTGTTGAAGAAGATCCCACAAAATCAAAGAAAAGAAAGAAAACATCTGGTCCAAAGAGCAATCCTTCTAAGAAGAAATTCAATGGAAGCTGCTTCAATTGTGAAAAACATGGTCATAAGGCTACTGAATGTCGAGGTCCCAAGAAGGACAAGAAGAAGGATCAAGCAAATTTGGCTAAATCCAAAGGAGAAATGAATGATCTCTGTGCAATGCTTTCAGAATGCAACTTGATTGGAAATCCAAGAGAATGGTGGATAGATTCTGGTGCCTCATGCCATGTTTGTGCCAACAAAGAATTATTTGCATCATATACTCCAGCACCAGCAGATGAGAAGTTGTTTATGGCAAACTCTGTTGTTGCAAAGGTGGAAGGAACAGACAAGGTCCTCTTAAAGATGACATTGGGCAAGGTGGTGACTTTGAACAGGGTCTCGTATATTCCAAAATTACGCAAGAACTTAGTTTCTATACCAGTTCTAACTAAGAACGGATTCAAATGTGTATTTGTTTCTGATAAAGTTGTAGTGAGTAAGAATGAGATGTATGTAGGAAAAGGTTACCTCACTGAGGGTCTCTTTAAACTCAATGTAATTGCAGTTGATATGAATAAAGATTCTGCTTCTTCTTACTTGCTTGAGTCTAAATATTTATGGCATGAACGTTTGGGACACGTTAATAACAAAACCTTGCGAAAACTGATTAACTTAAATGTTTTGCCTAAATTTGAGTGCAATAAATTAAAATGTCAAGTTTGTGTTGAATCTAAGTATGCTAAGCATCCTTGTAAATCTGTTGAAAGGAATTTATATCCCTTAGAACTGATTCACACTGACATTTGTGACATGAAGTCAACACCAACATGTGGTGAAAAAATATATTTCATAACTTTTATTGACGATTGCACTAGATATTGTTATGTCTATTTGCTAAATGGTAAGGATGAAACAATAGAAGCATTTAAGCAATAAAAAACTGAAGTTGAAAATCAGTTGGATAGAAAGATCAAAATGATCAGAAGTGATAGAGGTGGAGAATATGAATCTCCATTTGCAGAAATATGTTTGGAAAATGGAATAATCCATCAAACTACTGCTCCTTACTCTCCCCAATCCAATGGAATTGCGGAAAGGAAAAACCAAACTTTAAAGAAAATGATGAATGCCTTACTTATAAGTTCAGGTTTACCACAAAACTTGTGGGGGGAAGCTATCCTTACAGCAAATCAAATACTCAATAGAGTGCCTCACACGAAGACACATGTTATTCCATATGAGAAATGGAAAGGTTGAAAACCCAACTTGAAATATTTCAAAGTGTGGGGGTGTCTAGGTCTAGGTTCCTATACCTAAGAGAGTGAAAATAGGGCCTAAGACTGTGGATTGTGTATTCATTGGATATGCCACAAATAGTAAGGCATGTCAATTTTTGGTTGATAAGTTCGAACATCCGGATATTCATGATAATACGGTAATGGAATCAGATAATGCTAATTTTTTTGAACATATCTATCCGTATAAAACTAGACTTGAGTCATCTAGTGGGGGGTCTAAACAACCTCGAGAAGAACCAAAAGAGAATGAAACCAAGGAAGAGAATTCAAGGCGCAGTAAACGTCAAAAGACAGCTACTTCATTTGGATCTGATTTTGTGACATTCCTTCTTGAAAGTGAGCCTCAAACATTCAAGGAAGCGATGTTGTCTAGAGACTCAACCTCTTGGAAGGAGGCTGTCAATAGTGAGATTGAATCAATCTTAAGAAATCATACCTGAGAGTTGGTTGATCTTTCTCCAGGGAACAAACCCTTGGGTTCAAAATGGATCTTCAAAAAGAAGATGAAAGATGATGGAATTGTTGACAAATATAAAGCAAGACTTGTTGTCAAAGGCTTTAGACAAAAAGAAGGTCTTGATTATTTTGACACATACTTGCCAGTGACCAGGATTACATCAATTCAGATGTTAATTGCCCTAGCTGCAGTATACGGTCTTGAAATCCATCAAATGGATGTGAAAACCGCCTTCTTAAATGGAGAGCTGGAGGAAGAGATTTACATGGAACAGCCTGAGGGCTTCGTAGTTCCCGGTAAAGAAAAGAAAGTATGCAAACTTGTTAAGTCACTTTATGGACTAAAACAAGCACCGAAACAATTGCATGCAATGTTTGATCAAACTATGTTGTCAAATGGATTTAAGATCAATGAGTGTGATAAATGTGCTTACATTAAAGACACTCCGGATCAGGAAGTCATTGTATGCCTATATGTGGATGACATGCTAATAATGAGCAAGGACATTGCCAACGTAAAAGCTACGTACTAAGCGTATGCTCGCTAGTAAGTTTGATATGAAAGATCTAGGAGTTGCCGATTTGTTATTGGGAATTAAGATTCATAAAACTCATAACGGTCTAGAATTGTCTCAATCTCATTATATTCAAAAGGTACTTGAAAAGTTCAAGTATTTGAATTTTAAAAGGGCAAAGACCCCAATTGATGTAAATCTTAATCTTGCTAAGAATAAAGGTGAAAGTCAGTCTCAATTGGATTATGCCAGAGTGTTGGAAAGTTTGATGTTTGTCATGAACTGTACATGACCAGACATAGCCTGCGCTATAAGTAAACTGAGTCGATACACAAGTAATCCCAATCAAAATCATTGGTTGTCAATGAAGAGAGTTTTAGAGTACTTAGAAGACACTCAAAACTATGCTTTGCATTACAAAAAATATCCAGCAGTTCTAGAAGGATACAGTGATGCAAATTGGATTACTCGGTCAACTGAAATGAAATCCACGAGTGGATATGTTTTCACTATTGGTGGAGGAGCAATATCTTGGAAATCGTCCAAACAAACATGTATATCTCCCTCTATAATGGAGTCTAAATTCATCGCCTTAGACAAGGCAGGTGAATAAGTTGAATGGCTCTGGAATTTCTTAGAAGATATTCCATTTTGGCCCAAACCAATGGCCCCTATATGCATACATTGTGATAGTCAAGCTGCAATAGGAAGGGCTGAAAGTTTTATGTATAACGGGAAGTCTCGTCACATACGACGAAGACATAACTCTGTTAGACAACTACTCTCTAGTGGAGTTATCACAATTGACTATGTAAATTCAAAGGATAATGTGTCGGATCCACTTACAAAAGGCCTAACTAGAGAGGGAGTTGAGAGATCATCGATGGGAATGGGACTATGGCCGAGAACAAGTCATCGTGGCAGTAACTCTACCTAGAAGACTGGAGATCCCAAGATCTAGGTTCAAGGAGATCAAACAAAGTCATAGATGACGGTTCAACATTGTCAAAACTTAGTTTATAGTACATTCTCATGATGAGACAATGTTCAGTAACCAGGATAAAGGCAGAAGGACTTTTTAATGGTTTCTAAGTTTGATACATGGTATATCAAATAGTGTATCTACGGGATAACACAGTTAGAAACCACCTATGCAAGTGTGAAGTGTAAGCCGCTTCAAGGAGAATCCGGTAAGGCCAGTTCTCTAAGCACTTATTAACCGAGATGTGTTCATGGCTGAAACGAACAAAACAATGAGAACCAAAAATAGTTCAAGGGTTGATTGTGTGACTTATGTTGTCTAGGTATACACGACAACTCGACGGTTCAAAGATATCAAATCTACCGATTGACCGAGTACATCCGATACATGTTCACTACGGAAAGTTTAAAGGGAAACCTACTTATCAAGATGTGATTAACCCTTACTTACAAGACACGCATGTTTTCATGCATATGTTTTAAACAATAGCCATTTCCCATTCATGTGGGGGATTGTTGGTTTTAGCAAGGTGTGAATGGGAAATAAGAAGAGAAAATGGAAAGTGGGGGAACCAATTTTGGAGGGAAAATGAAAAGTCATTGCAAAGTGCAAATGAAAAGTCATTTTTACCATATCGGTGGAAGAAAGGAAATTGTTGTCCTTATATTAGGAAACACTTCCTTTAGTTCTTAAAGGGCTAAGAAGAAGGTGTCCCCTCGCGCGTCGTCGTCGCTCGCTCGTCTTCGGCTTTGAATTTGGATTTGGATTTGAATTTTGCAAATGATTTGATTGATAATATTTTTGGACAAAATTTATTTAATCAATCTTGTTAATTCATTTCCTTTCTCTTATAAATTAATTCAGAATGTTAGTTAAATAACAGAATTAATTTGGCGCTACGGAATTTATTTGAAATTCACGTGTAACGGTAATCCTTCCGAAAAGTCGTTATTTTTCCCAAAAGACACAACGTTCTGGAAAAAATGGGTCTGAACAGACGCGTTCCTTGCTGTAAATGGCTACAAATAAGAGGTCTTTTTCCATATTTCAAACACTAGAATTTTTTCCTCTCTGCATACATTTTATTACTTAAACAAAATTGTCGATCGACTGAGTCTGTGTGTGCTCTTGTTACTGTTCTTGCATTCGCTGAAGTTATTGAAGTTTGAGGTACCGCTACTTCTCTAACAGGTTAATCCATTTTATCTTGGGAGGAATTAATCTGCAATCTCGGGTACAGTGAGGAGATTAAATTTCTTAAGAAAACACAGTGATTTCTGTGGACTCGGATTAAAAGATTCTGTCTATTTCATCTATTTTTTGTTTCTGTATAATCGACTAACCTGAATACATGAGATAGCAAATTACAATAACAATATTACACTCACAATAATCTCAAAGGTGAAATTTGAAAAAGCATAGAATATACATAATACCTCTTTCTTTGTAGGATAAAAATATTATTTTCAAAGACCCTCGACTAAAAAAAAATAAAAAAAAATTAAATAACGATGTAAATAATCGAGGTACATACAAATTAGCTATAAAGTCACCACTACTAATAAAAAAGGATCTCTCTAGGATACATATATATAATTGTATATGGATAAATAAATGTATAATAGTAGTATTATTATAATGTTACTAGAGAAAAGCTTGGTTGTTGTCAAAAAAAAAAATTTTAAAAAGGAAGGATTGGATTAAAATATTTGTTCAAACTTCAATGGCACAGACTACACACATATATTGTTTGGAACTTGGTGCTAATTCCATAAAATATAACTTCAGTTATATTAAGCATCTTAGATCTGATCCAAACCATTTCTTCTTGTGTCAAAGTTTCAAAGAAAGAAAAGAATCAAACTTGACAAAAACCATTTCTTCTTATGTCAAAAATCTCATAAAATTTTTTTTAAAAAAGTTTCTTCATGCTTGATTTTCAAGAAGAAAAATAAAAATTCAAACTTTCAAAGTGTTGCAACTGGAAATTTCAACTCGAAGGCCCTATACGACTACTGACTTTACACGAGATTAAATTGAAGTTACCAGGTACGCTTGCCTTGCAAATTTTTCATGCTTCATTAAAAATTGATGATAATCTTTTGTTTAATTATAATTAACTTTTTTCATATGGTTTTTGTCTTACTACAAATTAAAATGTGTTGCTTGAATTCATTAGTCGTGTTCTTGTTTGTTATTAATTCCAACTTTTTTGCAAGGTGAAGAGATTGGCTTCACTTGTCCTCGCATTAGCTTTTCTTACTTTTCTATACGCCAAAAATGTTGTATTTTCACTTCAGTATTTTTTCTACAATAGTATGTTAGGTTTGAGTCACCTTGTCTGCATCTTAATTATTCATTAGATCGTATTACCTTTTACTAACACTAAGTAATTAACCACAAATAACTTTTACTTGAAAAATGAGGAAGATCATGAGTAACTAGTATATATCTTGTTCTTTCTTTGTGTTTTTTCTCCCTAGCTCCTCATTTTCCCATATTATCTATAGCATTCATGACTTCAATATGGTACAATTTTAGTACTAAAATTTAACTTGAATTTGTTTTGATGTAGGGCCACATACTATAATAAAATAGGGCTGTTTACCCTGTTCTAATATAAAACATGCACCATAGACAAATGTTTTATGAATAAGAAATTTTGGAGCTACACCAATTAAATGTGTCGTGCAACCCATGAACTTATGGTCCATTAATTTGACTTATAGTGCATCTCCAAGGTCACCTGACCCCACCCTCACTCCCCCACCCCTAATAATTAAAAGGACCATTTCACCTACTAAATGAAATTGTTCGTCTCATAATCTCTAATCAAAAATTAACGATATTTCATCCTTTTAACTTTATGATGTTAAAAAAATATTTTACATTGTCACATGACATGTAGTGCACAAAAGTTAAACCTTAAAAAAAGAATGACCAAAAGATCCATTCAAAAGAAAAAGAAAAGGTTAGACGATTGCTTTATGTGAAATCATTACCTCTAAAAAAAAGTGTCATAGTTGACCAAGTATTTTTCTTTTAAGAAAAGGAAAAATGACTGAGGGAGTTACAACATAGAAAACTGAATCTTCAATCAACAGGATAAGAATTCAGATAGCAAATCAATTAAGCTATTAAAATTCTTTTTAGAAATTTGTTTTTATTTTCTTCTTCAGTATACTTTATTTACAATAATGCAAGTTCACGTGAATGGTACTATGTAAGTTAACACCTTGGAACTTTAATGATCTTGATTTTTGTGGACAGTCAAATAAATTAATTAAGTACTCCCTTTCATAATGAATGATTCTTTGGGGCATAATATACTCTTTAAATTTAATTCAAGGGTAATTTGTCAATATCACTCATTTGTTCCTCGTCAAACTTTTCTTAAAATTAGAGGTAGTCAAGTTAAAGTTCACCATATTAAGTAATTGTTCAATATATTTTCCAATTAGTTACCCGTATGGAGTAAAACTTGTTAGGATTAGAACTTATTTATTGTACATAAGGGTAGATTTATTTACTCTTATGCACTTTTCTTTGACGAATCTATAATTATCATTTATTACCCTAATTATAGATTTGACTCACCGGTTATTTGTTACTTCCCCTATCTAACAATAGTTGTGCACTATACTATTTTGAAATGTCCAATAATACTTGTCCACTTTATAAAATTTATGGATAATTTTACACTTAGTTCATAATTTACCCTTATTTTAATTATAGTGATTTCTCGATTACATTTTTCAAGACATTTTATTTATTATATTCAAATGGTGGTATAGTAAAATTACCCTTTAATTTATAGTGTCTTAAAAAGTGTGCAAAGTCAATATTATGAACAAGTATTGTTTTGAACAGAGGGAGTACAAGTGCATAACTTAACATAATTGTATAAATAATTCAGTCGTTAGTGTACATGCAAAATGTAACACAAATTCACTTCTATAAATCAACAATATAATTTCTTTTTAATTATATCTTATTATAAAAAATAATCATATTCATAAATAATGGAAATATATATAGCTCAAAAAATAAAACAAGTTGTCTATAACAATAAATTTAAAAGTACTAATAATAAAATGTTTATAATATTACAAAGATGAATTCATAATTTCATTTTTATGTGTTTATTTTTTGAAAAAATTACTTTAAATTTATTATATTTTAAGGTTATATTGGTTGACATCTACTTCTTTGTTATAATTTTATTAAATTGTATATACAAATATTTCTTTGCATTAAAAGTAGTGAGTACAAATGAACTCAATTTTATAACGGAGGACGTGGATCCCTTGAGTATACAAAACTTAAACTCATAAAAATATTAATGGACTTTAGTATAGCCATGTTACTATATGTTTGAATAGTAATAATAAGAAGATGAAGGATTAAAAAAATCCCAAATCTTGAAAACATCCCATGTGGAATCTCCACATACACTGCATTGGGAGTAGATACTTCTATTCCATTTTAGTTTTATGCTTCTCTGAGGGTGTGACTGATCTCACCTCGTGCTCATACTACTTTACTTAGTCACCATGTGAAGCTACCCTAATTTTTTTTAAAGAAATAATTTTAATATAAACATTACTAATAATATGAATATAATTATTAATACATCTTATTCAACACTATTATCAAACGACCGACCACTAAATGATACTCTCTTTGTCTCAAGATCCAAATTACTTGTCCAATTTTCCTTATTTACTTATCCTTTTTTATTTGTCCATTTTCACAAATCAAGAAAGGAATTTTTTTTATACCTATAATACCTTCAATTAATTAATTTTGAAAAAGATAGAATTTTTGAAAATTTTAAATTCTTAATTCATCCACTTAATAATTAATAGGGGTAAAATGATAAACTCGCTATGTCAATCATTATTTTATTAATAGGTGTGTCAATTCAAAAGTGACAAGTAATTAGGGAACATATGAGTACTTCCTTTGTTTCATTTTACTTTTGCCCCTAGAACAATAAGTAGATGTTTCAGTTTAACAAGGCAGAATGACCTGTGAGGTCTCTGTACTTGACTTCGTTTGTCAGTTGAACCCTTATACTCATCACTTTGCCAAATGAACCCTTAAACTCAATGAAACTCTATTTTTTAAACCCCTCTAACCATTGACCGAGCTTATATGGCACTGAAATGACTTAGTTGGACAAATAAGTGACCCCACGCATTTTGAAGCAAGTAAATACAATATTTTATTTTAAAATTATCAAAATTATAAAACAAAACAATAATAATATTATTTTTTTAAAAAAATATTGAAAACCTCATTCTTCACTCCACCCCACCCCGTCTCTCTTCTTCTTCTTCAGCCCCCACCCAACTCCACCCTTTTTCTCTTCTTCTTCTTCAACCTCAACCCCCACCCCCACCCTACCCCGCCCCTACTCCTTTTCTCTTCTTCTTCCTCAGCCCCCATCCACGCCCACCCCTACTCCTTTTCTCCTCTTCTTCTTTTTTGACGTACACATTATCACAATAAAATCATCAAATAAAAAATTAAAAAAAGCTTTTGCAAGAAAATATATCATTCACCATTTTTAATTACTTAACTCTTTAAGATCTATTACTTGAATTTACATATACACATATTTTTTTCAATTTGAAGTTTTCTTGATATCTCTTTTTATCAAATCAAAATAAATAGAACCCTGAAGCATGTGCAAGAACTAATTATAATCTATCACATTTTGTGATTGAAGAAATTTTTAAGTGTGAACTATGAAGAAAGATGAAATTGGTGATTTTTATTTTTGGGATGAAAATGGTAGAAGGTGGGAACAAAGAAGATGAAGTGAGTAGGGGGTAAAATAAGTACAGTGAGTGAGTGAGTGGGTGTGTGAGAGAGAGAATTGCATTTTTTAAAAAATATTATTTATTTTTAAATATTTAATTTCTGATGTGTCATTAGAAAAATAATAATAACAATGATGTATTATTAAAAAATGACGTGGTATTTCATGTGTAAAATGAGTGTACTACACGCACACTCATCGGATGAGAAAGGGGTCTAAAATATTGTGTTTGAATGAGTTTAAGGGTTTAGTTGGCAAAGTCGTAAGTACAGGGATCCAACTTGCAAATCGAGTCAAGTACAAGGGCTTCTCAGGCCATTCTGCCTTTTAACAAATCAAGCTAAGGGTGTTTTTTAATACTATTTTTAGTATTTAATAACAACGTAAAATTGTAGTATTCAAATTTAAAGTTTCTAAATTTTTAAAAAAGATTTATACATTAAAATACACTTTTAATTTTTAAAAATATTAAAAGATTATGTCAAGCTAACTAGGGCAAAGTGATATAGTATAAAACATAGGGAGTACAACAAAGTTACAAATAGTATAACGTTACTGCACATTAGAGTAATACAACTTGATTATCACGCTATGATCATAAGATTCTTCTGCTAAAATATTGGAAGGTACATAAATTTCTTTGCTCAATGTTAGATCTTATGATAATTATTTTTTAAAATCCTCATGCATGCATGCTTTAATTTATTTTCACTCAAATTAAAGTTATGTATAAAGACCGTGAGTTAATTTCAAGTATAATTATTAAATTTATTTTATTAACAAATAATTAAATAAATAAAATATATTATTTATAACCGTTTAAATTTTTAATAAAATTATCACATATTTAATATGATATAAAAACAAGCAAAGGTCTAACTATAATCGAATATCACTATCACTCATCATTTAAAAAATTAGAACCACACGAGAAATGATATATTGAAAATATTATTAAATAAATAAAAATGTGTTATTTATTTTCAATAGTGAAGTCACCAAAATTTACCCAATACAACAACAAAGAATTCACAATAAAGTAACTGAATTTTTCTAGCTATACAATAGTAATAAAAATTACTCAATTTTACCCACTGTTAGTGACATGCTCTTTTCCTGCAGTCATATACTCTCTAGGTTCATTTTTTTCTTTCTTCATTTCATTTTATCTGATTCTATTATCAAAAATAGATTTATAATTTTACTCATTCATTTTAGCATATTAAGAGAATTTATTACTTTATCCACATATAACTTTTATATTGCATATTTATATAAAGTAGCAGCAATCAAATTTAGAGTTAAACATCGTTAATAAGAATAATTTACTAAAATACACATCTAAAAATATTCTTAAGGAATGTATCAGGGTAAAGGAGTCAAGTAATATGAACAGAGAAAGTACTTGTATGCTTTAGCATATGAAGATTTTTCTTTTTTATTTTTGTCTTAACATTAATTACTCATTCCCCCAAATAATTAATTTTTTAAGTCCATTGAAACTAAATATCATTAATATAGCTACTATGATAGTAGTAAAATATGTATTCTCTTTAGTTGTTAAGTATTGACTTGACACACATCTTAATAGGGGTAATATTACTACATGTCTTGACACAGATCTTAACAGGGGTAATGTTACTATCAAAAAGTAAATTATCTTTTGATTTTTCAAACTGGATAAGTATTATTGAACAACTATATATTTTTAGTATAGTGAACAAACAAAGATAGACAGACGAAGTATTTTATTTATATTTTATATATTTATAGAAAGACAAGAATATATATTTGCTGTTTTTTGTCCTTGTATATTTATGGAAGGAGACTTGTGTGGTTTGTAGAAAAACATATCACGTGGTTATATATATGTTTAGAGTTGTTGAGAATTCAAATAAAAGCTAAAACAAATGTAAATTGGGTGAGAGAGTAAATTTTTTATAGTATAAGACAAGGAGAAGGCAAGTCCAAGATAGAGACAGTGGAAAGTATTGGGTCCAGCCAAGACATGAAATGTAGAATTTATGACATTAATTCCCAATTGGAGAAGAAAATATTACACCAACTTGGATTCTGTGTGAGGGCTCTCTCTCTAAAGTCACATCTCTTACATTCCCTTTTAAGCTCTCTTTCATTCTTCAAACCTACAAACATGTATCCCCCACCAACACTACTTATCATAACAACACCTGGCCCCCTCTCTTTTTTTTCGTTCGATTAAATTCAGATTCATAGAAAAAAGTCTCATATTAAGGGGTAAAGTTCTCCCTGAAAATGACATTCTATACCCAGCAGGAAGATTCAAAACCTAAGACCTTTGAGTAAGATGAAGGAATATTTACGATTCCACCACAATTCTTGTTGATACCTAGCCTTCTCTCTCTCAAAGTTGATGATTTTTTACACATAAATTTATTGCATGTTTAGTTATGTTTATCATGAAATTTGAAAAAGAAATATTTTTTGTTTTTAAAATAAAAATTGTAAATGGAGTGGAGCGGATGAGAGATGATTGTTAAAAGTGGTAGGATGTGTAATAATGTAAGGAATACTTGATCACGCCTTTTACCATATGTGACGTCTCTGATTCTCAGGGAGGTTAAAGTCTTGTTTTACCCTTTTCTTTCTTTTCTGGGTAAATATTTCTACCCTATTACCTACCAAATACATGGTCTTCTCTACTCACTTGGAAATACAGGAATAATTGCATAAACAAAAAAAAACAAAAACCTCCACATTTTATCTTGTTACTGCTGGGAGTACGTACTTCTGATGAAAAATAATACACTCTCTCTCAAGTTATGTGATAGTTTTCGTTTTTTGAGAGTCAAACAATTTAAGTTTGACTCGAAATTTGCGCATGAAATCGTCAATTTTTTAAAATGAAATATATGTATTTGTAAACTATATAAAAAATATTTAAGTCACAATAATTGATAATTCATACTAATATTTAAAAGATCTATGGAAATTTTACGGTAAAAAATATAGATTTGTTTGAATTTTAAAATCCAAAAAGTGTCACATAAAATGAGACGGAGGAAATAATAATTAAATAGTCAAAGACGCGCGCTGCCAATGTACCAGCACACACAAGCTCATCATCCACACTCGTCCATTGCAATTGCTGTAATTTTCCATGCACCCACTTTCGATACTTGTAAACTAATTCAATTTTTTGTTTCAAATACTTTTAAGATTATATGTTAGGAAGCATCATAACAGTTACAAAAAATTACTTTTAAAATTTAAATAAATTGAGACAAAGGAAGGAATAATTTAGAATCTAAGTAATATTTTAGCTTATTTAATGAGCATATAATAAGCTAAATATACCCTTATTTTGAAACAGAAGGAGTATTTATTGTTTTCTCAATTCAGTTTTACTCATCCACGATTTCAATTTTTTTCATGTTTTACCCAAATCATTAGATATAGTGTAGCAAAATAATCATATCAATTGTTATTTTTCTAATGGGTGGGCAGATGTAACAAGTAAAAGTAAATTGTGTAAAATTTTACTCCTAAAGTCGTACTTGTTTCTGTTGCATGTATATTTATGTCTGCTTCTGTATTTACTTGTAGTACGACATATATGCAGTGCAGATGTTCTACAATATGTAGAGAAAAAATATTAAAACAAATCACAGAATAATAATGCATTTGATACCTTTTTGTAGGAGTAGTTTATGAGCAAATAATCAACATATATAGAGCTGAGTGACATGGATGGTCATGGATACTCACCTCCAACAATTGAACGTAACAAAAAGGGGAAGAATCACCGTCACGCGGTGGTGGATGACGATACGATCAAGTGTAGTGGTAAGTCATGCAGATCATGTAGTGGTGGTTTAATCGCGGATTGCGTAGCAGTCTGTTGCTGCCCGTGTGCTGTAGTAAACATTTTAGCATTGGCATTTCTAAAGATACCTTGGATGGTGGGAAGGAAATGCTTGAGAATGGTGAAAAAGAAAAAGTTGGAGGACAAGAAGAGGAAACATGACAAGAGTATTACTATTACTGATAGTACTGTACAAGAAAGAATTCATGTGGAACAAGAGTTAAAAGACAGTTTTAGTACAACAATTGATGTAGACCAAATTTGGTTAGACTTGTATCAAGTTGGTAGTATGGGTTTTGGCAGAGTTTCATTCACAGGAACTAATTAGGTTCAAATAATAATTTCGCAGCTCGTTGCGAAAATCCCAATTCTTGAAATTGTTCTGGATTTGAGTACTTCCTATCAAACACAACTCCATTTCCTCACGAACCCTGAGAAATTCCATTAATGCATGGTGAAAGAGTATTTATCACTCCTTCACACTCTTCAATGGTACTAGTTTAATCATATGTTAGTGAGATTAGTTGATATGTATCTATTTCAGTGCCATTTTCATCACTTTATATTTCTTCTTTCTGAATTGTACAGTTAATTTTGGTGATGTTTTCTTGGAATAAACATGGCTCATTTAGAAGGAAAATGAAGAGAATTCACTAGTTTAGTATGTCCAGTATTTCATGTCATTAACATTTGTATCTTCGATGTGAATGTATAGTTAAGAGAAATGCTTTTGTATAATAATATTGCTCATTTTGTTTCGTTGTCTAATACAAATAAAGAACCATTAAGTGATGTATAGAATTCAATGTATAGAATTCAAAACCCTAGCTTGTATTAATTATCAATACACATGAATTATACTTGCTAGGCAGATCAGTCATTTAAAATCATGCTTCAGTACAACTCGAATGCCATATCTTTCAGTATACTTATGTTGCATTTTTAGATAGCATGTCAGTATCTTGAGCTACTCAGTATTTCAGTTGCATTTTAGTTATATACATATTTAGTTGGGAGTAGACTTAGCACTGAGTTGGACTAAGGTTCAGCATACACTACAAGAAAATCAGCCTCTAAGGAAGGGAAATCTAGTCTCTGAAAGTTCAAATCTGATCCCAAACGAGCAATTGAGACCAGAAAATTCTGGTCACCACTCGTCCTAGAAATTGTCGTCGCTACTGGTCAATAAGGACGATTTCAAAAAACTGGTCCCCCTGAATGGTTTTGAGACGACAATAAACACTACTCGTGAAATACTTTTAGAGACGGCATATCTAATCTCAAATGGACCATTGACACCTTGATATTCAAGTCGTTAAATCTCTTTTGTGACCTTCCACAACCTAGTCCTAGTAACTCTTTTGAGACGATTGTGTTCTGGTCCTAGAATAGCGTTAGAGACAATTAAAAATCTGCTCCCAGATTAGCTCTAGCGACCATAACAAACTGGTCCTAGAGTAGTTTTAGAGAAGAACAACATCATGGTCCTAAAATTGCTTTAAAGACTAGCTTCAATTCTAGTCCTAGCTTATGATTTAGAGACGAGCAACAATATTGGTCCTAGATTGACCTTTAGAGACAGTCAATAATTATGGTCTCTAACTAATCACCATTGATCCTACAACCATTGATTATCACAAGAATCTAACAATTATCAAATTAATTACAACTATAAATCTAGATACAAAAGATGATATAGAAAGGGTTGCAGGGCGAAAGAAATAAAGAGTGCGATTGATTACAATAAATTTGTGAGCATCACATGATGTAAGTTTCAATATTTACGTAATCAACAAAAAAAAAAATTAGATAACAATCAAGGTTTTGCATAATGTTCATAGCAAAGTAAGAATGAGTTAGTCTATCTTCTAAGCCTGTATCTTCATTGAATAATGAACAAAAGTTGGGCAAAAAACTTAAAGTTTAGTCTTTGTCATGTGATATCCGCGAACATCTACAAAATCTGCAAGAAATAAGAAAAAAATCTATTAGAAAAACTTTCAGATACATCAATCAACTTAGCAGAAAAGTGCAAAAAAATAGAGAAATTGGCAGCAACTTGGCAGAAAAGTGTAAAACAGAGAAACTGGCAGCAATGTTATGTTGTAGCTGTGCAGGAAATTTTACGTTAAGTAGATATATACATCCGACACATACCAATAAGCCTCTCTAAGCACAATAAACGTGGATTACATGTCCAAGGGAGGGTTATCATAATGGAGAAACAAGATTTGAGGTAAACTAAGGAAGCCAGTCAAAATTTCCCCTCTCCTCGAAAACTCCGAACAACGAAGATCAAAGTAAATTCAAGGAACCTCAGAAAACCAGATACAATGTATTAACAGCTTCTATAAGATCATACCATCAATACCTAATAATTGACAAATCTAACAAAGACGATATCTAACTAACAATGAGACTTAAAAAGAAAGGTACTTGTATTTCTGGAAAGAAAAATGCAAAGTTAATACCAATCAACAATGCCTCAATACCAAACGTAGTTCGTATATAAATCCCAAACTAGATTGGAAGTTAATCCCTCCTTCAACATTCAAAGACTACACATATGGATACATACTGTGTTACTCGAACCCTCCGAGAATACATTACTTTTGGAGGATCTCGACATTTTTGGGCTGTTACAGCAACATAGGATACATGCACATGCACTTATATGAATCTAAATCACATTGAATGAAGAAAAAAAAAAGGAGTCGAGCACAACAACACCAGTTCCGAAGAGCAATGGAATAGAGATAAGTGAGAAGACCCAAGGGTGCACATCGTCGAGCACAACAACACCAGTTCCTATACATGGGACTTGCAGAAGTAGCATGTAAGGCATAGGGAACCCCATACTGCACATTTGTGTCTAATAGTAGATTCAAACAATCACGAGGTAACAAAGCAGATCAATTGGACACAAGTTAAGCTGGATGAACAACAATTGGACAGAACACGGTAAAACATAAAAGCTTGAAGCAGTGTTGTAGCAGTGCATAATTTTTTTTAAAAAAGTTTTGTGCCGTTATGAAGAAAATGGTAAAACAGAGAAGCTGGCAGCAATGTTACGTTGCAACAATGTTACGTGGCATCAGTGAAAAAAAGATATCTTAAGAGACGAGCAGGATGAACAACAATCAGGCAAAACATGGTAAAACAGAGAAGCTGGCAGCAGTGTTTCAGTAGTGCAGAAAATTTAAAAATAAAGTTTTGCCGCTATGCAGAAAAAGAAAAACAGAGCCCATCACAATTAAAGAAAGTTGAGTAGTTCAGATATTCAAAAACGGATCCCATCTCTACAGTCACTAACTCTAAAGAAAATAAATAAAAAAGTCAGGTATATTGTTACTAACTTGGTCAGCTGTAAAGGCAATGGTCATTCAATTGAAACAGATGATGTTGTAGGTGGGACAGTGATTGCTGAGCAACGAAGAGTTCTTTCATTTTCATTATTTCTTTCATCTTATCTTCTATGGTAGACAAGCGATCATTCAAAGATTTCTTTTCCTCATTCAAGGTTTTGTTTTCTTCATTCAAAGATTTGATATCCTCTCGAGTTGAACGTAGCGCAGACAATAATTCAGCCTTTGAAGAAGTTCCACCTTTCAAGTCTTTTGCCTTTACTCCAACCCCTAATCCAAATACATGGCTACGAGTTTGAGGTCCACAATATTTTTCAACAATCTCTATAATAGGTAGAGATGGATCTAATTGAACCATTTCTTCGAGTTGAGCCTACAAAATATATCAAAGAACATTTTCTATCATAACACATCAATTTCAAGTAATCAATATATTAAATTTACCAAACGCACATGTTTTTCAATAACTTCAAGTTCAACAAAATTGTTATTTTTCTTACGAGTCTCAAAGAAAATAGTCGCCAAATCTGGTGGATTGCCATCTTTCCCTCCCTTTACATCAAAGTCAAACATGTCAAATAATACACACCTTGTAAAAAGTCTATTTCAAAAAATATAATTTTATGATATTACCTTTTGATAGATAATCTCTCTAATAGGTTTTCTACCAATATGATGAAGCATCTTCAACTTTGCTCGATTTGCTGCATTCCTGCTGCTTCTTTCCTATATTTGTTCAACAATAAGTTTCTTACCTATATATGTTCAACAACAAGTTGCATTCTAGGAGGATAAATGGAAATAATAGACCATAGAAAAGCTAATACAGTTGCGGATATACTCTCCAAATAGGGATTCGCTCTTGACAAAATGGGTGTGGGCCAAGACACCCAAAATCTTCCTAAGATGTTCAGTAGACTAGAAAAGTATGGAAAGCAAACTATAGAAAAGAGAAGCTAGCAAAGTAGACTATTAATTCAGTAGGCATACCTGAAAACTTTCAGAAGCAAAATGCTCCTTTACTAACCATTCCCATTCTTTTTTGTCTACTCCCGTTGGGACATTCCTAAGAGACTGTTGGATTGGCTTGTCCTTCACATATTTTGCATGTAAGTGTCCTCTCCATTTAACTCATTCATCCATCTCAAGATATGATCACGATGATCATTCATATCAACACTCTCAAATTTATGCTACAACAATTGAAACATGAGTTGAGTTACTATCTACAAACTCGATCTCTGTTTCTGAACAATTTGTTCCCAAATTATAAAAACACTCTAAGGTACTTGATTATAGATTCTTTATCTATTACAATTGATTATTGATACTAGCTACTGTAGATAGACTTCTAAAATAAGAAACATTAGCTTTATGGAAAATAACACACGACATATCAGGTAGCACTAAATAATATGAATCATGTATATATTTATTACCTCAACGACTGTCCACATATGATTCAACTTTTCTTACTTAATAACATGCCACGATGATACTCCCAAGGGACAACTATTACGATCACAAACAATTTTTTCCAAATGCCTCGAAAATAGATTGCTATTTGTTCCAACCGTTCGATTATTGTAAAAGGTTACTTTCAGCTTTTGTCCAATTTCGAGTGAAGCAACTTCTTTGCACTTGTTGCTTCCTCGAACTTTTTTTACCTTTGTAGGATTAGATGAACCTACAATTGCATAATTTGATAAAAACTATAGAAATCAAACTCAATTCTAAAACGTAATAATATATGAATTTAAGATATCATACCTTTTTCAGTTGTTTGAGAGTGTTTCATAACTTGATCAATAGATGGAGGCAATGAAACATTGGTTTGCATATCCTCTTTCTCAAGAACAATTCTTTTCTTTTTTTAGATTTCTTGACTAGTGGAGAAGGTAGAACTCGATTTTATGCTTTTAGAAGGAGTTTGCGTATGTTGATTAGCACAAACATCACTCTTGTTAAAAGATCCCACCTTAGATTCAGAAAATCCTAAAGATGAGCTCAATGATCTAGATCTTTTTTCTAGTCCCTTTCTTATAGCTGCTGGACGCACTAAACGTAATATAAGACTTTATCAAAATAGTGAAAACATAATAAATGTTCAAAAAATACATGTTTGAAAAAATCTTACTTGTTTCAACTTCTTGGGTACATTTCTTAACTTGAATAGCAGATGTATGAAATGAAGTATTAATTTGCATGTTCTCTTTCTCATGATCCATGGAGTTCTTTTTAAGTCCTTGTCCTCTGTCCTTCTCTATAGAACCTGGAAAAAAAAGTCATTTGTTTGAGATTAAAATGTTTGAAGGGTGGGAACTTTGGAACTATATGATAAATGTTCAGTCCGGATGTTCACTCCCATGGGACTGAGGCTGCTAGAGATGATTTAGCTATTATGAAAGGTTGGGAAACTGTATGGTCAGTGAGCAACTTTCAGACATGTTCATCTGGGGAACAAGTCCAGTTGGAGTTTATACTGACAAGACTCAAGACAGATGACCTACATAACATCAGTCAAAACTGCCCCTTAAAGTCATCTACTACAGTTGGATTGCTCTAAATGAAGCCTGCCTCACTCAAGATAACTTGTGCAGAAGGTCCTTTGACATAGTTCACAAATGCTATATGTGCCATCAACATATTGAAACAAATAAACACCTTTTCCTCCATTGTGCAGTTGCTTCAGACATCTGGAGGATGTTTTTTGGACTCAGCTGGTTGTTACCAGAAAGCATCAAAGGTTGTTTGCTCACTGACAAGAAAGTTTGTAGGCTCAACTCAGTTTCCAAAAAGTTGCTCACTGACCATACATTTTCCAAATCTGCCTAGGAAGCCAAGCATTTCACCCATTTCCCAGAAAAAGAAAACGAATAATAGCCAGTCTGCTATCTAAAAAAGAAAGCCATCAAAATAGTCTATCATAGTTCATTTATACCGTTGTTAAGACAAACCTTCTAGTGCACTGACCGAGTAAGAGATGCACCAGGAACAAAAAACTAAAAACACAGAGGGTTTGCACAGGCAAATCACTTGGTAATACAACTACAACCATGCCTCAATATTCAAGCTAGTTTGGATCGTTGTCGGAATTCTCACTGACCATACCGCTCCATTCAGAATCATATAAATCCAATAATTTAAAGATTTGGGTTCTCATACACTAGAATTTCTTTTTTTTTCCTAGAGTGCGCATCCATCATTCAAGAATATAGTTAAGATAAGGTGGGAAGCACATATATGAGGGTGTACCATGCTAAGAGCAGTGAAAACATTAAATAAATGAAGAAGGAGTTGAAAATGCTTCATAACAGATGCATCAGGGGATTATTTATGAGATTGAGGCTGTTGTTCTGCATCATAAGTTCAGTCATTTGTTCGAGATTACCAGTAAACAACAGGTTCAGTCACTAGGTAAAAATCACTCACCAAGTAAAAATCAGTCATTTGTTTGAGATTAAAAATCAATAGGTTCAGTCATTTTCGTCGGAAATGGTTGGCGTTCCACACCTCCTCCCCCATGATAAAATACAGAAACTAGGAAAAGTTTTTCTCTTCAATACAAATAAAGATTTTTCTTATGGTCTGAAGTAAAAGAGTACAAAATACTCAGCTGAGTGTTACCAGAAAGCATCAAAATGTCTGCAGCAGCTGGAGTTAATGAAAAATTGGTAAATTCATCAGGAAAATCTGGAGAATGATTACTGGGTGCATTTTTTGGACCTTTAGGACAGAGGAACAAAAGGTGTTTTGATGGTTTAGCAACTCCAAACTACATAGCATTTTTTTATTTACATGGTTCTAGTTTGGGGCATGACTTGTCAATAATAACAGGATTCTAGTTTGGGGCATGACTTGTTCCCCACATGAACATGTCTGAAAGTTTCTCACTGACCATACAGTTTCCCAATCTGCCTAGGAAGCCAAGAATTTCACCAATTTCCCAGAAAACGAAAACGAAACAACAACCAGTTTGCTATCTAAAAAAGAAAGTCATCAGAACAATCCATCAGAACAGTCCATCATAGTTCATTTATACCGTTGTTAAGACAAACCTTCTAGTGCACTTAACGAGTAAGAGATGCACCTGGAACAAAAAGCTGAAGTCAGAGAGGGTTTGCACAGGCAAATCACTTGGTAATACAACTACAACCACATCTCCACCTCCACGATAAAATACAGAAAGTAGAATTTTTTTTTCTCTTTAATACAATTAAAGATTTTGCTTATTGTCTGAAGTAAAAGAATACAAAATATCTTACTTGTTTCAATTTCTTAGATGTACTTGTTAACTAGATCACTTGATTGAGGCAAGAAACTCTCAGATGGCGTATTCCCTTTCTCACCCAAAGATTTAAGCCCTCATCCCCGTCCCTTTCCTATATCACCAAGAGCGACAAATGTATATTTGATAGTACTCTTCATATTAGAACCAACCTCATTTTCAACATTCAATGGTTTCATCTTGAACCTGCAAAAAGAGTCAAACGTTAAAAATTGAACCTGAATAATATGTAACAATGTAGTTATAAAAGAAATTGTGCCATCATACTGGTTAACAATGAATAGATTAATTCATAAATAGATACTTCACCTCATTAGTTCTTTTTCTTTTCTTTTGTGAAGGACTTCCTAACTCCACAATATCATCATCCATTTGTTCCACAATCTCATAGGAATCACGAGGTTGAGTCTTCCTCACTACTTTCCAACCTTTGTTTGAATTATCATTAGCATAAAATACTTGAGATGCTTGATCCGCTAAAAGAAATGGCTCATTTGTTTTAAAAAATATGTCCAGATTAACACTCACAGAATCATACTCATCCTTTTTAGCTCCTTTTATTTCATGATACACATCAAACCAATTACATCGAAATAAAACCACTCTTCTATCCATGAAAAATTGCAACTCAATTATATCTGTTAAGACTCCATAGTAATCAGGGTTCTCACTATCTTCATCATTCTCACCCAATGCAACAACACCACAATTTTGAGTCCTTAACTTTTTATCATAATCTTCTGCATGAAATCTATATCCATTAACAACGTAACCATTAGAACGCGTCGAATATTTGGTGGGATCGCGTGAAAGTGAGAGTAGATCTTCCATGATACAACTATCATCTCCTTTATGCAATTGTGCGACCTATCAACAAGATTTCGTTGAATATATTAGAATACTATTAAAATATTAGAATATAAAGTTTTATATTTATGTATTACTCCCCCTATCTTTAAACCATTCAATAAATTGTCAGCTCCATTCTGTATCAGACAAGTGTCGAGCATTCTCATGAGTTTGTGCAAACTCTTTACAAAATTGAAGTGAGCCATAAGTCCTTATATATAAAATAAATTACCCTAAAAGAAATAATAATGAGATGATATGAAATAACTCTTCATACTTGAGATATGGTAAGACTTACGTACCCTCACAGTCCTAGAACTAAGTGCCAACGGAGGTTTAGAAGTCCCCTCTGTTGGGCATCAGTTTTAGTGATCACGCCACATTCGTGCCTCTATACCCCTGGTAAGGTATATTGTGTCCTCTCGATGGGGCGTATACATCGTACTCCATATTTAGCTCATATGGTCTATGTCGGTTAATAGTAGCTCCCACAGTCATACTCTTACTGCATTGACCATGTTATAAGCATTTACTTCAGTATTCAGTTCAACATGTTATCTTCATGATTAGTACTTAGTCATTGCATCTAGCTCAGTTTTAAGTTATACTTTAGTACAACCTATTTCCATGCTCAGTCTATATTGTCAGTATTATATTGTTTTGTTTATATAGTTCAACTTAGTATCTATATCCTGCATGCTCAATACATTCAAAGTACTGACACATACTTTGTGCTACATCATTTTATGATGTAGGTTCAGGCGCTCAGCATCCAGATCACGCTTAGTATGATTTCCAGCCCATACTCAGCAACTTCAGTTGTGAGTCCTCATAGTTCGAGGGCGTTTCCTTATGTATGATTCGTTAGCTTATTTTTAGTCTTTTAGTATTTTTTTTGAGTTAGCTGGGGACTTATCCCATCAGCTCATCAGTAATAGGGGCTTTCATACATAGAGTAAGTGATATGTATTTTGGGGTTAACTCACCCCAGATATTCATATATATTTTCATTTAGAGTCCTTTAGTTTTGACTTATTAATTAGTTATGCTTCCGCATATCTAAAAAATTAAAAATAACGGACGCCTTAAACCCAGAGCAATTGCGATGGAGACTTAGAAGCAGCATGTTTGCCCACATCTCTCCCTAGCCTTTGGTTGTGGGAGAGACAAACCCTAATCCTAATCAACAAACATCCTTTGCAACTCGATTAACCACAAATCAAGTTGCCCAAAATTTGACAAAAATCCAGTTGAAACAGATTCAATATGTACATGTAGAGCCTACGATTCAATTCACAAAGGAAGAATGATAGGTTTTCGCACATGAAGAAGGATTACATCAAGCTGTAATTATTAAGTTCTCATCCGATACACTAGAAGTGAAGGATTTGTGATTAGTTTTTCCTAAACACTAGGCCATCAAAGGAAACTATTTAGTTGGTTTACTTGCTCGTAGACATATTCTGCTAAGGATAGACCAATATGAAGATTTTGTGGTTGCTTTATCAAAATCGGTAAGCTTTTTGCCTTTTTGTGGAGAGCAACATCTTTATAGGGTATTTCCTTGGACAATAGATTTCATTTCAAGAGAAGAAACTTCAATGTCCGCGGTGTGGATTTCATTGCCTCGATTATCACCAGACTTATTTGCCAAGAGATCCTTGTTGTCGATGGCATCAACGGTTGGAAGGCAAATAACTATCGACAAGGCAACACAAGACAAGACAAGACAAGACAAGGCCTAGTACTGCTAGGTTGAAGGTGATACTCGATCTTATGGACAAGTTGCCTAAGAGGATGCGTCTCCAGTATTTGGACGAGCAGACCGGTAAGATTCAAGAGGTTTTTCAGGAATTTGTTTATGATAATTTACCTTTATATTGTAACCATTGTAAGCATCAAGGTCATGATGAAAAAAGTTGTCGATTGATTTTGAAAAAGAATCAAGATAAAAATCACAAAGATGATGGAATGGTTGGAGATGAACAATTCAATGGTGAGAAATTTCAAGGTGATTTGAGACAAATTTTAAATGAGAAGAGGGAACTAGCAAACATAGATCAAATTATTGATGATAATACTCGAGTTGCAAATACAAATAATAATGAAATAGCAATGGTGGAAGCCATTAAAAAATGGATATCGAGTAGTTGATACTTGTGTTCAAGATGATGCGTTGGTTTTGGGTGCAAAGGATGGTGTTACTAGTGATTCAGTGGTTCCTGTGATTTGGAGTCTGATCTAACTTCGAATCCTAAACTACCTACGACTGGTGTTTTATCTGGGAAAGATCCTATTTTGGCTACGATTGAAGATTCTGGCCAGGCTAATAAGGTGCAGTAGTGTGACGAGAATTTGGATATTCTCGAATCTGGTGGTACATTTGATCATGATTTCACTTTGAAGGACAATGATAAGGGAGGCTAGACTGAAGTACTAAGCAAAACATTTTCTCCAGGTAACACCAAACTACAACAACTAGATTTCACTAACCCACCACGCAAGGAGAAAATGATAAATTGTGAAGATAAAATATCAAGGAAAATTGTGTGCTTCAACACCTTTTAGCCCCCCTTACTTGTACTTTTCTCTTTGAGATCCTTTTCTCTTTATTAATAAAACTAGCCCTAGGCACACCTTGCCTAGCGGAATTGCTTTTAAAATAAAAAGCTTTCGCTTATGTTAGTTATATATTACGTATGCTTGTGATATGCTAGACTCATGGTTAACTTAGGGTCACTTGTGATCCTAGGTCCCGTGTTACATCTAGGGGGTAGTCTAAGCGTGTGACAGAGACGATCTCATATTGAAGTTTTGATTGTTCCATTGACTCTGGAGTTTTTAATGTGATTGGATTGCATATCTCATTTGCATGCACATGGTTTTGAATAAATCTTGAACCCCGGGCTGATCCCGAAGGGCTTGGATGAAATATCTGTTGCCTGATGCATGTGCCTACGCTTTTAAGGTCCTGGCGTTGCTTAAGTGACCCTTGCTTAAGCGGCCACATCTCCACTTTAGCGAACTAGGCCAGCCTGGCAGCAACCACTTAGCGCCCTGACTTCACTTTAGTGACCTTCGTTTTAGTAGCCAGGGGCTAGCTTTAACATCTTGGCCAGTCTGGCCATGTCACTTTTGAGACCATGGCCTCACTTTAGCATCCAAGGCTTGGTTTAGCGAGACCCGCCTATTCTTGACCTGTCAATTTAGTGACATTGGGGTAGCTAAAGCGGAACCTACATCAGTGTTAAAACTTAAGTCGTGATCAAATTTTTTCCTCATCTTGTTCATCTGATTTATCCTCCAATATAGATCCAAATCTAGGGACTCAAAGTTGGTTGTGATCAGGGAGCTTGGGAATATGCACTAGAGTGATTAGGAAGTTTTTGGGGTTCTTCGTTTGAGGTAAAATTCATATTTTATGGGATTCCATAACTTGTTTTTGATCTTTAATGGTGAATTGTGTGCATGTGCTGAATTTTGTTGTTCCGACCTCCAAATTGTATTGACTTCAAATTTGGGCTCCTTTGATTGAGTTGTTTCCAGAATTCTCGATGCGGGTCCCATGATTTATGTTTTCACTCCAAAATTGGCCTATCTCCATTTTAAGTAAATTTAATGTCTACACGACTGTATTTCCATTGTGATATAATATTTTTGATAAATGTGGCAGCATTTGTAGGTCACACGGAAAGGAAAAGCTTTGGAAATGTGATTTGAAGCGTGCACATCCGGTCTAAAGGTAAGATATGGCTTCCCTTACCTTAGATTAAATTGGATTATGTAAATTCATGTTGAATTGAGTAAATTGGGGATGGGTTCCTAGTTGATCATGCTACTTTACTTAAAAACCATGCTCTAGCACTACAAGAAAAAGCTTTATTTAAGACCAATATTTAGGGATGAGTTAATAATCTAGTTTTTAAAGGTATATGTATTGGGATGAGATTTTATTCCGGTCTTTAATTCCTTGTTTTATTTTGAAGGTACTCAATCTGGTATCTGGAGAAAGTAGTAACCGGTCCCAATTTGAAATTTAGGGGTCTTGAGAAGCACAAAGGCGGGAACTGAAATGTTAAAAAAGATAATTTATTTTCATTAAAACTAGGCGCCAAAATATACAGTACTCTTTTAAATTCGAAAAGGAAAACAAAAAATAAAAGTCGCTTTATTTCTCAAAACTCATCATGAAAATCTGACAACCCTAGCCGCGATATTCCCTAAAAGCAATCTTTCCTTACACATCTGAGTGTATACTCTCAACTGAAAATCTGTATTTTCTCAAAACAGAGAAAGAACAGGTCTGTCTATAGCAGCAAACGTAACCCAGGTCTTAGTGTTTCATCTGTGTTTTCTTAGAACATAGAAAGCACAGGCCTAACAACGATCTCAACTCAATCTCTATCTTCTGTTCAATCGAATCTCAGGTTTGCCTCCACTTCTGTGAGTTTATTAGTTTCCTTCTATACAGTTGATTTGTTGTTTATGTTGCTCGAGTTATAACTCTTCTTGTTTGAGTTATAGCTGCTGATCATTTCTTTTAGAAAGATTTAGTTTTATAGAACTAAGTGTTCCTAAAGATTATGAACAATGAACTATACTTGGAAAGAGGCACTAACATCTCAATGAGCTAAAACAATATTAAAGAAAATAAAAAGATTTTTGTGTTCAAGTTGAGAAATCCATTATGAATTATAAGTGAACTATTTTCAGCTTTTAAGACTAAAAGAGCATGAGAGAAAAGTGATTGCAGTATGCTACAACTTGAAAAGTGAAAAAGTTATAGATACGTTTGGTTATGAAACTGATAAAAGATGGCAAACGAAATAGCAATTTGTTCTCGAGGCACTTGGGAAAAGTAATTTGTGACAATAATATTTGTCCACTGGGAGTATCATCGTGGAGTGACATAAAGCAACAGAGGTTTGATCACATGTGGACAACTATTGAGGTAACAATTATGAATTACATCATCATTGTGTTTATATTTAAACTTTTTTGTGCTCTTTGTTAATTATTACATGAATCTAATAAACTAATCAAAAATGTAAAATGACGGATATCTACTAAGAAGACTACACTAGTGTAACTACCATCCATTGTTTAACTTGATGAATCACAACTTACTTTTCTTATATTTCTAACATAAACCACTGTTGCATATCTTTTTCTTGCTCAATTTTGTACATAATGTTTGTATAGTTAACGCATAATGTTCACTCTTCTTTTTGATTTAAACTCACATTTTTATTATTATAGGATAAATTTGAGAGTGTTGACTTGAATGATCATCGTAATCATATATTTGGATGGATGAGTGAGTTATGGAACAAATGGAGAGGATACTTGCATGGGAGTGGTTAGGTAAGGAACATTTTTGTTCCAAAAGTTTCCAGGTATATGTAACACCCCGGAAATTCTATGGCCTAAGTTAGAGCCTCACCTTATGAATAATGACTTAAAAATAGTTAAAATGAGGTTTCTAAACCTAATTTAATGTAATTGACTTAGTTCGGAAGAGTAAAAGTCTAAACGTCAAGAAACGACCAAGACGTCCGAAAACTAGAGAAGAATGTGTCCTAGTGTGTCCTTAGGTTTTGGGGCAGGTTTGGGAGTGTCGTATGATGGTTTAATCTTGTAAAAAGGTTTAAATATGGTAAATATATGTTAATAGGGTCAAGACGTTCGAATACGACGCCCCGGGGCCACCCTAAGGGGCCCCGAGGAAGACCCCAACCCTGGCCAAGCAAGCTGCCAAGACAGCTTGCAAATTGCTCTTGGAAGGAACAAGGGCGCGTCGCGCACTTGCTCCCCCAAGGAGCAAAAAGTTAGTTCGCGACGCGGTCGTGTCGCGGACTCTATTGTCTCGAAATTTAATTCCAAATATCTTCTGGGAACAGCTCCGCGTCGCGGACTTGTTCCGCGACGAAAATTCAGAAATTCAGAAATCAACTTTTATTTCATTAAAGAGTCCA
>JAJOOS010015181.1:0-30877 GCA_029582725.1 Solanum chiquidenum
ATATATAGAAATATCCATTTTTCTATGAAGTGGATGAATAAAAGGTATTTTACAATTCTGTTGGCATGTCTTTGGCAACATTTTTATCCTAAAATGCTCGGACACTTCACTTTTGGTGCCGCAACCGTGTCAACACTACATGGGTGTGGGTGTGGGATCCGTGTCCGATTTGATCAACGGATTTTGGGTACTTTATCTAAAATCGATGGGGAAAGTCTGGACAATTTTAATGATTCCCATAATCAATACAAAAGCTAAGTGAAATTGAAGAAAATGAAATACCTTTTATATAGAAATTTCTATATCACTCATTTTCCTTCAATCTCCTTCCAAGATTGTCCTTAAGTTCTCCATATAATATATCATAATTTAGGTTTTACAATTCTATTTTTAGATATTGAATTATTTTTAGGCGAATCCCCAATATGTAGCTCGAATACATTAAAAAAATAAGGAATTTTAGAGGTTTTTAGAAATAGAAGGGGTATTGGAAATAAGGAAAACATAAGATGTGCTTCAGTAATTTTTCCAGAAAACTACATGTTGGGCCCGTGTTGCACGGGCCATACTTATCTAGTACTATATACAAACATGACTAGGTCACTATGATGAATTACATTAATTTGTCAGTGGTCGCTAAACTTTAATATTGCATTCATATCTTTCTGACTAGTCATAATTCCTTTTTGAAATTATAATAAAGTTCCTAACTGTTTAATTTATTCACCTTTTGATAATTCAAAATGTTAGACTGATGCAAGAAAAGTAATTCTCCATTCATATACCATAGTATGAAAAGAATCCAATTGTTTATCTTTGACTGTAAAAATAATTATTCCCCATCTCAATTTATGTGGCACTTTGAATTTTGAGATTCAAACAAGTTTATTTTTTACTATAAATTTCTCATATATCTTTTAAATATTTTAAATTGTCAATTATTGTGATTTATAGTACTTTTTTATTTTACGTAGTTTATAGATATATAAATTTCATTTCAAAAAATTTGAAGATTTCATGCGCAAATTCTCGATCAAATTTAAATTGTTTGACTTTAGAAAAAACAAATTAAGTAAATTGGGACAGAGTGAGTATTAATTTATCACCACTACATCTTTAGTAAAGATTGATGTCTATTACTTATAAAATATTTATTTTCATCAAAACTTATTTGGTTCAGTTTTCTTTTTATTACTTATTATTTCAACAATAGTTAGATTTGTTTAGGCAAGTGCCCAATGATAAAGAGATGAACCAAATTACAATTGGCCAGTTTCTTGATAACGTGCGTAACTCTTTGAAATTTTGTGCATTTTGCATACCTAAATTATACCTTGAATATATTGGTTACTCTTATACGGATTACTTAGAATTCCACAACTTTGAAATGTAGCTTTAAAGCAATCATAGTAGTAGAAAGTGTAAGTTGATGAGATCATATCAATGACTTGATATACGAATAATGTACAAAGTTTGTGATTCTTGCACTGTTGTTGACTTGTTGGATCAGAGTTAAGAATGAAATGTTCCGTAAAAATTTCTATGGATACAATTAATTTTATTACCATCATCGATCGGGATGATGGCGTATAAGTATTTTCAACACATTATAACTTGGATATTCAAGTGCTAGCCAAGCAAACTTCTTGGATTGTGAAAAAAATCCTCCAAGCAAGTCACTGGCTTTAAGATAGATAAGCTCTGAGACTGAGATTATGTCCATGTCCCGAGTTTCAAATATGTACATATTATAATATTCTTGTAATAAAAATTACAGTCACCAAAAAATATATTTTAGTATCCATTATATCATAATAACGATTGTACTAGATATCACCCCTTGATTGTGATAGCGACCCAATGTTAGCATTGGCGGCCAAAGAGGAAATATGTTGTCTAGCTTTGATTTCGTGGCATGTTGACAAGCCACAAGTTCCTTTATTGTACTTCTTTTACCTCTTATTTGCACGGCTTAACCATGGGACATTGCTTAATTAGTGAGAGCTGTTCGATTACCACGAAGCCTCCTATCCTCACTTTTTTCATATTCATTTATGTCCACATGATTGTCCGAGTTCAAGATTTCATTATGGTTTAGGATCAACAATATTGTGCCTTGGTAGCGAAACTTTGTTCATCAAGCCATATTTTTGCTTATATTGTTTAGCCTAGAATTTATTAGAAAAATCAGTTGAGTTTGTTTCAAAGGAAATTTTAACAATGAAATTAATCCAATTATTTATAAATCTTCACTAGATAACAGGGGTAATAAATTTATACACACATACCTACAAATGAATCTTCACTAGGTATATACTTCCCACTTCATACAAATGAATATAAATCATGGAACAGATTTTTGACTGATGATTTTACCTGAGCTTAGACACACCCCGATCTTCTTCATCTCCAACTATATATATCCAAATCACCTCAGACTTTTTAGAGTCAGGTGCCGTGCCATATATATATATCCTTCATCTACCCAATACTGACATTTCAAATTAAATTACTATGAAGCTGGGAACCATATGTGGAGACAGTGGCGGCACCTCAAAAATGCCTTTTCCATCTCCACCCTCCCAAATCGTCGACCAATTAGACGGTGTTAATGGTGACGCAGTAACAACTCTTTCCTCTTCTATTTTCACTTCCTTCTTCATTACTAATTGCTCTGTTTCTCTCACCCTTTTACTGCCTGATGACTTCATCTCAGTTTTAATCTCAACATCATCATTTTGTTGCTTAAAGTTAGCAACTTCAAGTGGGAAATTCAATATTGCTTTGCTGCCTCTAAGCTTAAACGCTGCCCTATCATATGCCTTGGCCGCATCCACAGCAGTATCAAATGTTCCTAACCAAACCCGAGTCCCCTTTCTATTTGGGTCACGAATCTCCGCCGCAAACTTCCCCCACGGCCTCTGCCTAACTCCCCTGTAATGCTTCTTCTCACTCTCAGCTTCCACTTTCTGTACAACAACAGCCTTCGCGGGTATTGCTACGTTCAGAGATGGCTTGCGTTCTCTGAAGTTACTCTGTTTCGGTGAATTCGAACTTATAACATGTGGTTTTGCCTCAAATTCGAAACAATCATCAAACTCTGTTTTTGAAGTATGGTCAAGATTTGAAGTTTGAGTAGTTTCAAAAGAGAAACAAGTGTTAGAGCAGTAATATTCCATGAAAGAAACATCATCATCAAGAAGATGTTCCCTAATGGAATCAAGTGAGCTACAAGTCCCTTGTGGTGATGAAGCCATTTGTTTTTCAACTAATCAAACAAAGAAAAGAATTTCAGTTGGAGAAAGTAACTAATGTCAACTATATATATGTTTAAATTCGAAGTTGAAGAGAAAATTGAGTGGAAAAGAGAGAGTGTGGAGGATGGGTTTATAAAGAGAAGAAATGAAGAGATGAGGTTTCATACGACCCTTCTCAGGTGGAGAAACGAAGCATCCTGCGCTTTAATACAAAAATCGTAGTCCCTCTCATACTTTATTGCTTCACTAAACAATAAAATAAAGGGGTCGTTTGTAGCGACCCAAGAAGCATAAGAATAGTATTGAATAATTATATTAATAATGTTGGTGTTAATTATATTAAATTATATTTCATGCGATGTTTGATTTGATATATTCAAAATAATATATATTTAATTTTCATTAAAAAGTTACTTATTTCGTTTTACTTTGTTTGTCTTTTTTTAAAAATAAATAAATATATAATTTGTTTGGAAATTTTTTTATTTGAACTTTTTAAATGACATTAAAATATAAGATAGAAGAATATTTTGGTACATTATACACATCTTTAGTTAAACATTATAATATTCAAAAAAAAATCTTAAATGAATCATACCAAAATTAGACAAACAAAACATTTTTTTAAAAAAAAAAAAAGAGAGAGAGAAAAAGGGATTATTTATTTACAAAATATCTTCCACAAATATAGTGAAAAAAATGTGAAAATAATTTGAGGAAAAATTAAGTGTATTTAAACTTTTGCTTGCAAACATCATAATTATCATGAGTTAACTATATATACCATAATATCAATAGAGTGAATATTAATAATATATAAAATTAATTTAATGCATGCATTATTTTTTTAATGCATCCTATCAAACAAACTTTAGGAATAGATTGATAATATAAAGGTAACTTTCAATCAAAGAAAGTATAAATGTAATTTCAAATTTAAACTTGAACACCTTACTATATGTCATCTAACTTGGAATTGTAAGATCAAATAAATTAATCGAAGAATTTTAGTTTCATGATTATAGTTCTGAGATAATTTAATAAGTGAACCATTGAAATTTCAAATACAACTTGAAAATTTCACTATATATTTTATAAAAAGGATTTCCTTAAAATATAATTCTTTTTAAATTATATTTTATGTTTAAGTCATATTTTATGTTATTTTTATGAAAAGTACATTCAAGCGATCAAATATTATTAGCAAAATTATAACTAAATACAACTCAATCTTTAATTTCAACTTCAAAAAATTTCGTATGTAGTAGTTAGTTTATGTGATTTAATTTATAATATTATTTAATTATTTATTTTGAGATACTACTCCTCTAAAATAGAGTTACTTGTATTTTTCAGATAAATCAGTCAAGCTATATAATTTCGCTAATTTTTAGAAATTGAAGGATACAAATTATATTTAAGAAAAGTATATTAAAATTTTAAATATTCTTACAAAAAGTGTGGATAAGCACAATTTCAATTCCAACTGCAAAAATATCGAATAAAACAACAAATATTTAATTTTCGTGGCAAACACTCGTCTAATTTAGTAAAATATACTTAAAGCTTGCTGGTTGGAACAAAGTGTTGATATGTGCTATTTTGGTCCTTTTGATAGCTCTGTTTTTCAATGGTGGATGAGTCCAACGTCTTCCAACAACGATCCAATTTCCAGCCAGCTTCTAATTTTCAACAAATGTTTAATTATTATACTTAGTTGTAATTACACTTTAAGTAACTTAATTGCATAAATATTTTTTATCATGTTAGTTAATAATCGTAAACCTCCTACCAACGTGCATACATAACTAATTACTACAGTATTAAATATGGATTTAAGTTATATTTATTACAGGTAATCAATCAAAATGATACGAAATATATATAAATATATTTTAAAGGTATTTTAATTACTCCTATATATTTATAAATATATACTATTTTAATTATCATTGCACATAATTTTTACTCATTAAAATGAGGCATAGGAAGCCGCTCAGCAAACATAAAACATAGCACGTGAATTGACAAAGGCAAAAGGGACCCAATCACTTGACTTTTTTGTTACTTTCGAAACGTACTTTTCAATGGCATTGACGCTTTGTAATATTTAACAAAATATAATGCAGGTGATAATACAAATAATAATTTACGTAACGTGCACATCTTATTTGTACTTAGATGTGGCAAAATTTATCCACTAGCTTAGTCGAAATAAAAAAAAATTAAATGTTATTTGATATATAATATATATAGTTATAATAAAGAAAAATAATAATAACGTACTCAAAATGATAAAAGAACAATTGAAACTTGACAAGAGTCAATCAGATTGTATACAATCTGCATTTTAATTCATTTCAGTTTAAATAACTTTTAGACGGAACAATAACTCACTCATTTATTAACTCAAATAACTCACTCACTTATTAACTCAATTCATTCTGATCCACGGCGGAGTCCGACCACCTATTTGTCACCTATACTTGCCTACAATGTCAACTCCAATAAGGCAATCAACTTGCAAAAGGTTGTTTCCTTTTACCAACTAGGGAATTATCCAGGTTGCTGCCTTTTGTCCTATTACTAGTAGTAATTCTTTTGCGGCTAATTTAACATAATTTTTTCTTGTAATTTTAAATTGAGGATGTTTTTTTAATTATCACCTATTATGCTAAAGAAAATCAGGTTCTCGTAAGTCATCAAATAATAAGTAAAATTGCGAAAATATACACAATAAAAAAAAATACCATGAAAAATACCTTACTTAAGGAAGTAAGAAATTAGACCTATTTTTGTAGTGTATCAAATCTCCATTAAAACCTCAATAATTTTAGAATACAACTCTATAATAAAAAAAAACTACTTGGTACTTTTCACTTACAATCTAATAGATCGAAACAATCCCTTTCAAGACTCTTCCCTGATCTAGAAAGTAGAAAGCAAAACTTCAACACTCAAACACCTATTACAATACTTGTATGAAAAGTACATATAGGTTTATAAGATACTCTCAAATAAAAGAATCACACATGCATAATCAAATCAAAAACTAAAGCAACAACTTCCTTAAAAACATGTTCTTTCATTAATCAGTTGAATCTCACAAACCACTCCTCGCAATGAATGTTATTGTCAAGAATAAATTTTGTATTTGTGTGAATAGCGTCCAACATAAAAGCATCAATACGGTGCATTATATTGGAATAGTGCTATTTTGAAGTTGATGTTAAGTTTTGATGATTTAACAAACTTTGGGAATGATGAAACAAGGGGAGCAATCTAGTTACCTGAATAGTCATGTTGATAGGGGGAACTGGTGAAAGGGGGAAGAAGGTGAATACGTCTGTTATCATAAAAAAGGAGGGAAATGTTATTTTTAAGCTGATGTTAAGTTTTGATGATTTAACAAACTTAGGGATCTAACAAGGGACCAGATCCAGGAAAGGTCGGACTGACGACATAGGAAATAAATGAATAAACTCAGTGTGATGAATATTTGTGTGTCATCATCAAAAATGGGGAAAATGTATATAAGGTGTTTTGATGATCCTCACAAATGCAGGGACCCGGTCCCTGGCAGAGTGATCTTGTCCAGATTCAAAATAGTGTACAGCTGTAAAGCTGGTGTACATCTGTAAAGCTGGTGTACATCTGTACAGCTGTCTTGTTAGGATGGTTGGTGAAAAGTGCAGCGTACTTCACCAATAGGAAGGGTGGATGAGGTTGTTTGTTTCAGTGGTCAAAACTCTTATTAGTGATTGATATATACAATAATAAACAAACAACATTATTCATTGGAAAAAAAAAGAGCTAGCAAGTTTTTTCAAAAACTCACAAAGAACACTGCAAGGGACTTGGTCACGAAAAGACTACGTACATGAAAAAGATGAAAAAATAGTTGTCTAAAAGCCGTCACATCTGACATGGTTGGTGCACAACTTTTCAGAGAAGCAGACTCTCAGCCAATGGTGTCGTCCCAAGAGGTTTGTGTCCATTTGATATAGTCTCTTCTCACAAGACACAAACTAAGATTTGGCAAACAAAGTTTTGAATTTCTGAAAATTCATAAGCTTAAAAAGAAGAAGTCATCTTCAAGGAAGAACATTGTTCATGCTCAACAAAGGGACCTGATAGAGTGTTGAAGAGTTTTTGTTGTATTTTGAGCTGTGTATTATGTGCTTACAATGTAAATCTACTCCTAAGTTATAAGGGATAGTAGATTGGTTGTTTGTCTAAGTCTTTAGTTTGAGTCGTATTAACTAGAGTTAGTTAGTCGAATCATCTACGGTTTAGTCAAGATTTTTACATCATTGTTTTGATGTTCTCTTGGGTAGAGTGGTCTAGGAGTGTCAACTAGAGTTAGTTGATGTTTGGGTACAGCAGAGTTGCTGCTTGTTTAACTCTTATCTTGGTGATCGGAGTTGGAGGCTAGAGTTAGCTATTTGACAAACCATGGGATCTGATAGGGGACATGATCTCATGTGAGAATTGTGCTCTTGTACGAGAAAAGGACAACTGGAAAAAGTACTCTGCACACCATGCCATCTGTAGGAGGTGGTGCGCGTCTGGTGCAGAGTGGTAGGGTCGTTGGCCAATAGCATTGCTTCTAGGGTTTTGTGTCCATCACATATAAGCTTCATATCAATTACACAACCTCAGTTTTTGCATCCAAAAAGTTCAAAACATAGCAAAAGCCATTCTCTCCAGAAATATTCTCATTAAGAACAACAAGGGACCTGATAGAGTTGTCATTTTTCTTAGTTGTTGTGGGTTTATATTTCGGTGCTTATTCTTGTAGATCTATTCCTGTGTTATAAAGGAATCATATCAGTTAGTGTCTTCAACATTGATTTTGAGTTGTAGCTAGAGTTAGCTATGGTGAGTTAGTGAAGTTTAAATCGATTAGGGTTAATTGATTTAGTGGACAACAGAGTTATTGCTTTGAAGCGTGTTCATAACAGAGTTGTTACAGTGAGGGGGAAGGGATTTAGAGTTAAATTCCTAGATTGCAAGAGGTTGTAATCAGAAACTTTGCTCCGTTTAAGTGAAATGGAGTTTGGGTTGAAATCTTGTGAGTACAGATCGTGATTTTCACCTCCCTTGAGCAAGGGTGTTTCCACGTAAAATCCGTGTGCCTGATTTACTTTGAGCTATTTATTTTTCACACTTTTATTCTGTCTGAAGATCTGATCGTGTGATCACTTGTGGACGTATACCTTCCAACAAATAGTGATAGCAAACTCATCGAAACTTGGTTAAGAAATTCAATCCTATTTGGACTTGGTTCCCTTATTTGTTTCAATGTTCACACATTTTCTCCTTAAGCTCTTTCCTTTCTGCAAACATGACAATATTTTTAATGAGAATCTTGTAATTAGTTAACTATTCACAAAGTTAGTTAGTTAGTTATAAACACTAGTTAGAGTAAAGTTAGTTAGAAGAGAATCTTTTAGTTACATCTGATCATTCTTTAATTCTGTATATATATATATATATATATATAATTGGATGTAAAGTCACACATTATGAATGAAGGAATATTTTCATTCTCTCTGATCTCTCTATCTCAGATCTGTTCATATCTCCATTAATGGAGCTTCTTATCATGGTATCAAAGCACAGTGAAGTTTCCTGTGTCTAAAGCTTAATTGCTGCAAAGCTCCTTCATCAGCTCCTCAATTTGTTGATAAAAGGATTTATGTTTCCTAATTGATTTGTTTGATTTTTTTTGGATCTCTGTTCGTGATCTGGAAATTTGTTGGTGATCTATCATGGTACTCACTGATGAAGTCGATGGAGCTAGTGAAGTGCAGGTACAGGGAATGCCTTCTACTCAGCTTGAACGTATTGATCATAATCATCCCTTATTCATTCATTCATCCGATACTCAAGGTTCTGTTCTCATCTCAGTTCAGCTTCTAGGTTCTGAAAATTACTCTCTATGGAGTAAATCGTTGAAACTTGTACTTCTGGGAAAAAACAAGTTAGGATTTCTGTTAGGAACTTGTAGAAAGGACATGTATCCTTCTTCCATGCATGATCTGTGGGATAGGTGTAATGCTATTGTCTTGGGATGGATAATGAACAATGTCTCTAAAGGTCTGCTTAGCACAGTCATTTATGGATCTAATGCACACACAGTTTGGGAAGATCTCCGTGAGAGATTTGATAAAGTCAATGCATTTAGGGATTTTTTTCTTCATAAAGAGATAGTTACACTGTCTCAAGGTACTGCCTCTGTTTCCACTTACTTTTCTAGGCTTAGAGAGTTGTGGGATGAATTTGAAACTCTAATGCCTCCTCCTTCATGTGCCTGTAATGAATCAAAACAATATGCTGAACACTTTCAATTTCAGAAGCTATGGCAGTTTCTAATGGGTTTGAATGAAACCTATGCTCATGCTAAAAGTCAAATTCTGATGATAGTTCATGTTCCTAATGTCAATCAAGCCTATGCTATGATAATCAATGTCGAGATTCAGAGGTTAAGTGGTGGTAGTCGTGGTTCTTCCTTAGCTGATTCACACTCTGAAGTTGCTCTTATGAGTAATAAATTGTCTCAGGGTCATTACTCTGGTTCTAGTAGTCCTCATCATGGGAACAACAGTGGTTCCAATTTAGGATCTGTAGGGATCAATGCTTATGGTTCTGGCAATGGATCTAATGGTGGCTATAGGCAGAGAAACTGTGGTGATGGTAGACCTAATGGGAAATCTCACTTGGTTTGTGATTTCTGCTACTACAAAGGACACACTAAGTAGTCTTGTTATAAGCTTCATGGGTATCCCAAGAGGAAATGAGTAGCCTCTACTTTTCATGCCAACATTGTTGCTACTGGGGGATATCAATGTAGTGAGACTAGAGCATCTGATCCCTATGTTTCCTTTACTAATACTCCAACAGGTACACAAGGTCTGTCCCTATTCACACCTGAGCAGTACACTCAGATTCTCCAGCTGCTAAGCAAAGGGAAAGAAGTAGATCATATGGCTAATGTTGCAACTACTAGCACTGCAGGTATAATCACAGCTCTTATGTATGGTGTGGTTAACAGTAATTGGATTGTAGATACTGGGCTTCTAATCACATGGTTCATAATCTTAGTTTAATGAATCCATATACAGACCTTGGTGATAAGAGCAATATGAATGTCAATCTCCCTATATGAGTTCAGGTCCTATTAGTCATATTGGTGAATACTTAGTTCTTACATATAAAACTGTGAGGGATGTGTTGTTTATTCCAGAATAAATACAATCTTCTGTATGTATCCCAGTTGACTAAGCAATTACATTGTGATGTTCTATTTTTTCCTGACTTCTGTGTCTTTCAGGATCTCTCAAATGGGAAAGTCCTGGGGATTGGTAAAAAAGATCAAGGTTTATATCTGCTTCAGATTGGACTCAGTATCTCTGGTGCCAATGGTGTTTTTCATGGTAATAATCCCATCATTATAGGCCTTGTTGTAAATAAGTCAAGTGATACTACTACTAGTTTTACTTCTAGTTCTTCTGTATCTTCTCTGAGCAATCTCTGGCATAAGAGACTTGGACATGCTCCTCTTAAAGTGCTTAGTAGAATAGAATGTTTACCTCATGTAACTTTGAAGGATCATAATTGTACTGTATGTCCTATTGCAAAACATTCAAGTCTTCCTTTTCCTATTAGTGTGACTACTTCTGCTTCTGTTTTTGATATTGTACATGGTGATGTTTGGGGACCCTACAGAGTTTCTAATCATGATGGGAAAAGATACTTTCTCACATTGGTGGATGATGAGTCCAGATATACTTGGATTTTCTTGTTACACACTAAATCTGACTCTTTTGTAGTTCTGAAAAACTTCTTATGTATGGTGAAGACACAATTTGGTGTTAGTGTTAAATGTGTTAGAACAGATAATGGGACTGAATTTGTCAACTCTCAAGTTTCTAGTCTATTCAAGGAGTTTGGGGTCTTGCATCAAAGTTCTTGTGTTTACACACCTAAACAAAATGGTGTTGTTGAGAGAAAACATAGGTCAATACTTGATATGGCTAGGGCCTTAAGATTTCAAGCCAGTGTACTACTGAAGTTCTGGGGTTGTTGTGTCTCTACAACAGTTTATATTCTCAACAGGCTACCTTCTGTAGTATTGAAAAATAAGTCTCATTTTGAATTGGCCAAGCTCCCTCTCTTCAACATCTCAGGGTCTTTGGTTCCTTATGTTATGCCACCACTCCTACACATCTTGATAAGTTTTCCCCTAGAGTTATTCCTGCAGTTCATCTAGGATATTCCTCTTCTCAGAAAGGCTATATACTCTATGATTTAAGCTCCAACTCCTTCTTTGTCAGCAGGGACACAGTGTTCAAAGAAAAGATTTTTCCTTGTAAGGATCTGCGGTCTTCTCCTACCCCTTTGTTTCCTGTCTTGAGTCTTACTGATGACTCTCATGTTTCTGTTCCTTCTTCTGCATCTATCACCAACTCAGATAGACCTCATATACCCCATGATCCTATGCCACCTCCAGTTGATCCCATACTACTTCCATCCCCTTCTGTTATCCCTGTGTTTACAGATAGTCAACCTCCTCCTAGAAGATCTACCATACCTTCCAAACCTCCTGTCTGGTTGGACAACTATATCACACCTAGTACTAAATCTGCATGTGTGTATCCTATCTCTCATTATGTTTTCTATTCTCGATTATCTCCTTATAGAGCTTCCCTTGCTACGTATTCTGCTATTACTGAACCCCAGTCCTACAAGGAAGCCTGTCAGAATCCTCATTGGGTCAGTGCCATGCAATCAGAAATTGCTGCTCTAGAAGATAATTGCACTTGGTCTATTGTTCCTCTTCCACCTGACAAAGTTCCTATTGGGTGCAAATGGGTGTTTAAAGTTAAGTACCATGCTTCAGGCGCAGTTGAAATGTATAAGGCTAGGCTAGTAGCCAAAGGGTACAGTCAGCAAGAGGGCCTAGACTATACTGAGACCTTCTCTCCAGTGGCCAAGATGGTTACTATGAGATCAGTTGTGGCTTTAGCTGCTTCAAATGGCTGGTTTTTGTTCCAAATGAATGTTCACAATGCATTTATTCAGGGTGATCTCCCTGATGAGGTGTTTATGCAGATCCCTGATGGTTTTGCAACCCAGGGGGAGAAATCTATGGTTTGCAAACTACATAAGTCCTTGTATGGGTTGAAGCAAGCACCAAGGCAGTGGAATCTGAAACTAACTGAAGCTTTGATTAATATGGAGTTTACATAGTCTCACTATGACTATTCATTGTTCACAAAAAAAGTAGGAAAGGAGCTACTTATCATCCTGGTATATGTTCATGATCTTCTAATCACTAAAAGTAATTAACAACTCATACAGCAGGTCAGGAAAGATCTACAATACAGGTTCAAGATGAAAGATCTTCGTGAGCTAAAATACTTTCTTGGAATTGAATTTTCTAGGACTGCTGATGGCATTCTCATGAATCAGAGAAAATATGCCTTAGGACTTGTGTCTGAATTGGGATTAGCAGGGTGCAGGCCTGCTTCTACTCCTCTAGAATTCAATCACAAGTTAACTTCTACTGTGTTTGATGAATGTACAGGCAGAGTTAATAATGCAGAAGATAAATTGTTAGATGACTTTGGGAAATATCAAAGACTCATAGGAAGACTATTGTATCTGACTATGACTAGGCCAGACATAGCCTTTGTAGTTCAATTATTGAGTCAATATATGCACTCACCAAAACTATCTCACATGGAGGCTGCACTTAGAGTGGTGAGGTACATTAAAGGAACAGCAGGACTTGGTTTGTTTATGCCAAGCATAAAAAGATCAGAACTAACAGCATACTGTGACTCAGATTGGGCAGCTTGTGTAGAATCCAGAAGATCTGTGACTGGATACATAGTGAAACTGGAGATGTTGTAATATCATGGAAGGCCAAGAAGCAAAGCACTGTGTCTAGAAGCTCTGCAGAAGCAGAATTCAGGAGCATGGCAACCACAGTTGCAGAGATAGTGTGGTTGAAAGGCTTATTCAAGGAGTTGGAGACTGAAATCAACTTGCCTATAAGATTGTTTTGTGATAGTAAAGCTGCAATCCAGATAGCAGCCCACCATATTTTTCATGAAAGAACCAAACACTTTGATATAGACTGTCACTTTGTTAGAGAAAAAATCTTGGAAGGACTCATACAGACACAATACATAAACACTAAAGATCAACCAGCAGACTTGCTCACAAAAGGGTTGTGCAAGCCTCAGCATGAAGCACTTATCAACAAGCTTGGAATGAAAAATGTATTTTCCTATTCTCAGCTTGAGGGGGAGTGATGAGAATCTTGTAATTAGTTAACTATTCACAAAGTTAGTTAGTTAGTTATAAACACTAGTTAGAGTAAAGTTAGTTAGAAGAGAATCTTTTAGTTACAGCTGATCATTCTTTAATTCTATATATATATATATATATAATTGGATGTAAAGTCACACATTATGAATGAAGGAATATTTTCATTCTCTCTGATCTCTCTATCTCAGATCTGTTCATATCTCCATTAATGGAGCTTCTTATCAATTTTCATGTCGAATTCTTGTTTTTTAATCCACACATTGCATATATGCAATTGTTCATGCACTTGGAATTTGCTTTGTCGCGTCTAATGAACTATCAGCTCCATTCATTTGCGAAGGACCAAGTTCTTTCATTACGTGCATAAAACTTGTGTAAATCAGTTAAGACTTGGTTCTTCTGTAGTGGATTGTCAATCATAAACACAACTAGTTTCTTATTGAGGCCTACCAAGAACTTGATTCAATAGAAACTAATGATATTGACAATCTCAAGAGTACACAACAAAGTCTACGGTTTAATATTTTCATATTATAAAAATGAATATATATATGAATTGAACAAATTTAGATTGATTGCGTATTTACATTAAATGACGCTTAATCAATGAAATTAATAAAGATTGAAGATCCAAACACTCATAATATTGATTTGTCGATTGAATGAAACCTAACTATTTGGGTATTTTGGGAGAATAGAAGAAGAAGTTCACAGGAATGAATTGTTGCTCTTATTCATCTCTATAAACTGAATGATCATTGTTACTGAAACTTACAGTGCTAACATGTATATATACAATTACATTGATTGTAACTAACTAACAACTAATGAACCAATAAGACGCTGACAGCTGGATAACAAACTCAACAACTAACTAATCAACAGTACTTAACTAACTACTAATTAACTGTTAACAATACTCTTATCATACTCCTCAATACGCCCCTTCAAGCTAGGAGATATGAAGATATTCTTCATGCCTAGCTTGGATACAAGATACTCATGTTGCAAACGACCAAGACTTTTGGTTAACACATCAGCAAGTTGCTCAGTAGTGGCCAAATGCTGAATGAATACAAGACCTCGTTGAATCTTCTCCCTAGTAAAATGGCAATCAATGTCAATGTGTTTGGTCCTTTCATGGAAGACAGGATTGGATGCAATCTGGATGGCAGCAGTACTATCACTATGTATAACAACAGGCAAGGTAAGAGGCATATCCAATTCACAAAAAAGACCAATAATCCATGTAACTTCAGCAACAGTGGAAGCCATGCTTCTGTATTCTGCTTCTGCAGAACTCCTGGAGACAGTGGATTGCTTTTTTGATTTCCAAGAAAGTAAAGATTCCCCAAATTTGATCATATACCCAGTGATGGACCTCCTAGTATCAAGGCAAGATCCCCAATCAGCATCACAATACGCTTGTAAAGAACCAGAAGAATGTGCAGCCAATAAAATGCCTGAGCCTGGGTCCTGTTTGATGTATCTTACAACTCTAACAGCAGCATCCATATGAGACCTCTTTGGTGCATTCATAAACTGACTTAAGTTTTGAACAGCATAAGACAAATCCGGTCTAGTAATGGTTAAGTAAATCAACCTCCCAACAAGTCTCTGATATTCACCAATATCTGATAGTAGTGAATCAGATGAAGAACCTACATGTTTATCAAAAATCATAGTAGTTAATTTGACATTCATTTCAACGGGTGTGACAATAGGTTTAGACCCTCCTAAACCCAAGTCTGAAATTATCTCCAATGCATATTCATCAAATACTTATAATCCCAAATTATATCATTACAAGCAGAGACAATGGTGGCACCTCAAAAATACCTTTTCCATCCCAAATCGTCGACCAATTTGATGGTGTTAATGGAGCCGCCGCCGCCACCGTTGGGGGTAGTCTTTCTTCTTCTATTTTCCTTTCCTTGTTGGTTACCAATTCCTCTGTTTCTCTCACCCTTTTACTCCCTGATGACTTCATCTCTGTTTTAATCTCATCATCATTTTGTTGCTTAAAGTTTGCAACTTCAAGTGGGAAATTCAGTATTGCTTTGCTGCCGCCTCTAAGCTTAAACGCTGCCCTGTCATATGCCACAGCAGTTTCGAAGGTTCCTAACCAAACCCGAGTCCCCTTTCTATTCGGGTCACGAATCTCCGCTGCAAACTTCCCCCATGGCCTCTGCCGAACTCCCCTGTAATGCTTCTTCTCACTCTCAACTTCAACTTTCTGTACAACAACAGGTTTCGCAGGTATCGCAACGTTCAGAGATGGCTTGCGTTCTGAAGTTGCTCTGTTTTGGAGAATTCGAGCTGATAACATGTGGTTTTGCCTCAAATTCTGTTTTTGAGGTATGATCAATGAGTAGTTTCAAAAGAGAAACAAGTGTTAGAGCAGTAATATTCCATGAAAGCAACATCATCCATCATCAAGAAGATACTCCCTAATGGAATCAAGTGAACTACAAGTCGAACCCATTTTTCTTCTTCTAATCAAACAAACAAAAGAATTTCAGTTGGAGAAAGTAATTAATAATGTCAACCATATATATGTTTAAATTCAAAGTTGAAGAGAAAATTGAGTGGAAAAGAGAGATGGTGATAAAGAGGAGAAATGAAGAGAAGAGGTTTCTTACGAGCCTTGTAACGTGGAGAAACCAAGTTTCCTCAGCCCTAATCCAAAATCTTAGTCCCACTCATTGTTTATCGCTTCACTAAAACAGTAAAATAAGGGGTTGTTTGTCGAGGCATAAGAATGACATAATGTATAAACATGACTCTTAACTTGATTTTAGTGGATAACTATGACCTTCAACTTTGAGTGTACACAAGTAGACATTTAAATTTGTATAAAATTGAATAAGTGGACACGTGTGTCATCTATGACATAATACACATAAGACGCCACGTAGGACATAAAAATGCCATGTAGGACAAATATGTCTATTTGTTCAATTTTATATAAGTTTACGTGTCTACTTGTGCACACCCAAAGTTAAAGATCATAGTTGCCAACTAATGTCAAATTTAGGGTCATGTTTATGTATTATGCCTATAAGAATAGTGTTGAATAATTGTATGAGTGATTTTGATAATATTAGTTGTGTAGAGATTATTTTTATGTGCATTATCTGATTTGATATATTAAAAATAATGTTGCATAATTTCTGAAATAACTTACATTCTCCATTTCAATTTATTTATTCTACTTCCTTATTTGGTTTGTTTAAAAAATATATTTTTTATTTTTTGGATAATTTTATAATTTTAATTTTCTACAAAGCATGATTAAGACCACAAGATGGATGACATTTTGGTACATTTTAAGACCATAAAAATACTCGTCACAATTTTCTTTTTGAGAGTCAAACAATATGAACCAACATTTTAAGAGATATATTTTTATATCATTTTGATATGAGAAAATTTTATTTGTACTTTTCGCATAGCTTTTGAATATCTAAATTTTAGTTTTAAAATAGCAAATTAATCTAATATACTTTAACTTTAATAATTAATAAAATTGACTTTTAAAAAGCATAACATGATAAATGGTTTTTAGAACAGGAAGTATTGAAATATATTTAAAGATTGCTGCTTGAAACAAAGTGCTGAAATGTGCTATTTTGGTCCTTTTGTTAGCTTACTTGTAATTAATTTTAAGCAACTTAATTGCATAAATATTTTTTTTAACTATATTAGTTAATGCATAGATCTAAATCATTCATACATTTTTTTTATTTTTTATTTTTTTTACTCTCTCTAGGAGCTTCGATCCTTTTTTGCTCCCTTAGTGACTCGAACTCGCAACTTTCGGGTTGAGTGAGGAGTTATTGATAGAGTGGTATTCTCCGTCCCTGTCAAATAAAGTAGAGGGGGAGAACTGGAAGAGAGAAGGAAAAAGAGCAAAGGATTGACAAGTATGTTTACGATCCGAGCAATTCCCTCTCGTCAAATCATTCATACATAACTATTTAAATAAGGATTTAATTTATCGCTGATATAATAATTATCTAATTATTTATTTCAGGCTATCAGTCAGAGACACGAAATATTATTTTCTTAAATGAAAATAATTCATTTGTAAGAATATATTATAAATTATCATTAAAATGACGCAAACAAGAACAGGAAGCCGCAATCAAACATAAAATATAACACGTGAATTGACCAAAGGCAAAAAGGACCCCATCACTTGACTTTATTGTTCCTTTCGAAACCTATTTTTCAACGGCATTAACGCTTTGTAATATTTAAAACAATATAATGTAGGAGATAATACAAATAACAATATAGGTGACGTATCCATCTTATTTGCCACCAGTGATAAAATTATTCCATAAAATTATAATTCATCTTATTTATTCAAGTTCGAGTTAATTAATGACCCACTAATTTATTGATAAATTAAACAAAATACTTATTAAATTAAAAAAATTCTTATCCAAAATAACTCAATTATCATTAATAACTCAAAAATTAGCAACTTAAAATTATCATTCGGCTCTATTTATGGCCAACAAAGTACAATTTTGGTTGCCTTTTTTTTCTTCTTCCTCCTTCCTGAGCTCATATTTAAATATTTGAACATTTTATCTCTATTTTACTCTATATTTGGAGAGTAAAATAGAGAATGGGCACTCCAACCCATCTCCATATCACTCTCTATTCATCAAATTTAGAGAGTTGATTCACACTCTCTATTTCACTTTTTCAATATTTTATTATTATTTCTATTACTTTCTAATTAACATATTATTTTACATATAATGTCATTAATTAAATATCTAATATTCATAATTCTTCTTAAATGTAATATAATATTTTTAAAAATATATTATTTAATATATACTACTTTAGTCTCGAATTAATAGTATTTTATTTTTTTCTAATTTTTGTCAATAATATAATTTGATTTTATTATTAAGTTTCACTATAAAGAATACACAAAATTAAAATGATAAGATGGAAAATTTAACTTTGAAAATTGAGGACAAAAATACTCATTTTGAATGTCATAATGCATTAATAGAGCATTTATGGGATCAACGTAATAATTTTAAAAATTGAGTGTTTATGTAATATTTATGTAATTGTATTTCACTTTTATTTGAATTTGTCCATTAATTTGTATATTTTATTATATTTTTCTTGCAATTTCTGTTATTTAAAATTTAGAATAAAAAATATTTCTATATTAAATAAATAATTTGAAAAAAATAAAATTTTATATCACATGAAAATTATATAAAGTAATTATTTGGGAAAAAGAAATAAAGGATTTATATTATGAAAAATAAGAAAATAAGAATGAGTTAGAAATAATAATATAATATTGAGGAGAAAAAAAAATTCTCTTTTAGAGAGTAAAATAGAAAATTGGGTTGGAGTTGGTTGTTTGGAAAAATAGAGAACTCTATATTTGGAGAGTAAAATAGAGTATAGGATTGGAGATGCCCTTGACTTAAATGTTCAATCATTAAGGCCTTTTCAAAACTCGATTTTAAAATTTGACATATTACAAATGTGAATGTGAATAATATATCAAAAAGCTCGAAACATTGAGAGGAGCTCCTATCTAAAATTTTGAGATGTTTTGAGATTTGAGTTGGCCAAAATTGGGGGAAAAAAGTAGCCCGCAAATTTATAAATATTGTATGAACAATGTATATGGATGTATATACATCTTTGATATTATATGATTATATACTATTTATATGATATTGATACATTGCATATACGTATGACCGGTTTTGCTGATTTCTTTATTTGTACAGTTACGTAAGAAACTCTTATTTATTAGCTCAGTCCAATCTATATCAATTCATCAAAGTTTGGATTGATATCTAGTCCAAATTAATTTAAAAAATTGATAAAATATTTTATTTGATTTGATATGTTACATATAATCATGATAAAAAATAAAAAATAATAATAATTTAATAAGATACTAAAAAAGATAAAAGAACAAATAAAATAATTAAACTTAATAAGAGTCGAACGGGTTGAATTATGACTCACATTTTAACGTATTGCACTCAAATAATTTTTAAACAAATCAATAACTCATTTATTTATTAACTCAATTTATTCTGATCCACGCAAATTCGGTCAACCCACCAATTTTCTACGTTTACTTGCATTCAACGTCAACTCCAACTAGGCAATCAACCATCATTCAACTTGCAAAAGGTTGTTTCCTTTTATCAACTATAGGGAATTATCCAGGTTGTTGCCTTTTTGTCCTTTACTAGTAATTAGTAGTATAAATAATCAGATAAATTCAATTGAATTAGACAACATTTGTTATTAGAATTAGGGAAAGGGCCTGATATTGAGTATCGAATTGGATAAAGGTTCAAATATGTGTTATTTGTGTAGGATAAGATCGTTTTGTTGGTTCAGGTGATTTCTCAAAAAATTTTAGTAAAGGCTTAGTGATTATATCTATTAATTAAGTTCGTCCTTTATTCTAACAAGGTATAGGATGACTTTGATAATGTAGGCAAAACATTGTATCATCATGATGCTCAAGTAATGATTATCGGTTATAAAACTTTTCAAGAAAAATAAAGTTATATTATTTTCAGTATGTTATTGATGCATATTTTCAATCATAAAGTTTTGTTGTTGATGTACACATAAATGCATTATTATCAAGTTGATTTTATTTCAGTCTATCTTCACAGTAACTAATTTAGCTCAATATATATATGTTTAGTTTTAGCCTATTGTTACATTTAACTATTTTACCTATCGCACGTTTTATTTATTGATGTCATTGGCGAAGCATCATATTATGATGCAAATTTAGATATTTACGACATCAGAAGCATCACTAGGATTACTTTTATCCAATTTTGATGAGACCTCTTTACTTTCGGAGGGATCCAATTTATCTAGCATATTAGTTGTTCATATATATATATATATATATATATAATTGTTAATAGAGTATTTAAGTAGTCTATGATCTTCTCCCAATAACCTATCTTCAATATGTTAGAGGGTTCATAGACGAGTCAGTCGAGTTATACTCCCTCCGCCCCAATTTATGTGACACATTTCAGATTTTGAGATTCAAACAAGTCTATCTTTGTCCGTATATTTTTCATATATCTTTTATATGTATTGAATTGTCAATTATTGTGACTTATAGTACTTTTTACGTAGTTTACAAATATATTAATTTTATTTCAAAAAAATGAAGATTTCATGCACAAATTCTCGATCAAACTTAAACGGTTCGACTCTCGGAAAAAAAATGTGTCACATAAATTGGGACAGAGAAAGTAGTTTTCACCATTATTTTAGAAACATATTCATGTTATAAAGATAGTTAAATTTTCAATTATCAATTTATTGCATTTTCATCTTTTAAAAATCTTCCGCATAATTATAGCTCTCATTATAGTAATAAGTCAGATCAAGAGTTCGCTTGAAACCAACCATGATTATGAGTGCGAGCCATGTCTAGGAAATTAGCTCGGAGCTTGACATCTTATCTCTTTCTTATTTGTTTCGTCAAAGGCTCAGCTCGCCGATCTCCTCACAATCCCATTAATAGGGCTGGGCATGAAATATCAAAATCGAATTACCGAATCGAACTGAATTTTTTTGTTATTTGGTGTGGTATTCGTGAGTAAAATTTTTGAATTATAGTATTCGGGTTTAGGTTTGGTGTGAGATTAGTACCATTTGATATTTGATATTTTCGGAATATCAAATTATTTACTTAATGAAGGTCATATATCAACATGTCAATTACTCATTAGTACAAGTCCAAAGAGAAAGTTAAAGAATAAACATAAATAATCCAAATACATATGATTCTTTAGTTGTATCAGTTTGTTTTTCTTGATGTCTTCTTACTTATTGATTTTCTACTATATCGTGCCTCCACATAAAAAAATAGAAATGATTGGAGAAACAATATTAACTTTATAATACAATCGGCTACAACTTTAATACAGTATTACCGAATACCATACTAAACTGAAATTTAATTACCGATTATCAAATCAAAATTTAATTTTTTGATATTTAATATTTACTTTTAACTATCAATTATTGAACCCGAAATTTGATAATCCTAAATCACATACCGAACACCCACCCCTAAGCTGTTTTTAATCCCTTAAAATTCCCCAAAAATAGTTTTAATTGAATTGGTGCTAGCTGCTTCATATAAATGTCTCCATATTATAAAATGAACAAATTTTAGATTGATTGCGTATTTACATTAAATAAGGCTTAATCAATGAAATTACTAAAATTCAAGATCCAAAGACATATTTATCACCATCTTCTATTGAATCCTAATCCTAATTCACCTCAGACATCCTTTATAGTCAGGTGCATATTTATCAAACGCTAGTTATTATATCTTTACAAGCTGAGAAAAGCCCATATGTGGAGACAATGGTGGCACTTCAAAAATGCCCTTCGCATCTCCATAGTCCCAAATCGTCGACCAATTTGATGGCGTTAATGGAGCTGCCGCTGTTGGGACTACTCTTTCTTCTTCTATTTTCCTTTCCTTGTTGATTACTAATTGCTCTGTTTCTCTGACCCTTTTACTCCCTGATGACTTTATCTCTGTTTTAATCTCAACATCATCATTTTGTTGCTTAAAGTTAGCAACTTCAAGTGGGAAATTCAATATTGCTTTGCTGCCTCTAAGCTTAAACGCTGCTCTGTCATATGCCTTGGCCGCATCCACAGCAGTATCAAATGTTCCCAACCAAACCCGAGTCCCCTTTCTATTCGGGTCACGAATCTCCGCTGCAAACTTCCCCCACGGCCTCTGCCTAACTCCCCTGTAATGCTTCTTCTCATTCTCTACAACAACGGCCTTCGCAGGTATTGCAACGTTCAGAGATGGCTTGCGTTCTTTGAAGTTACTCTGTTTCGGAGAATTCGAACTAATAACATGTGGTTTTGCCTCAAATTTGAAAAAACCATCATACTCTGTTTCTCTTTTGAAACAACTCTGGTCCACAGATTCATCAAAAAGATGTTGCCTAATCAAATCAAGTGGAGAACCCATTTTTTTTAGAATTTAAAAGCGAATGTTAAAATTCAAAGTTGTGAGTTGAGTGGGAAAAAAGAGTGTGTTGAGGGTTGTTTATAAAGAGAAATGACAAGAGGTTTCCTATGAGGCTTCTAAGGTGGAGAGAGGAAGCATCATGTGGTCTAATCCATAAACCTTTATTTTTAGTGTTTACTGTTATAATATTATTATTTCAAAGATATGATGTGGGACAACAAAGTGATGATGCTTGCTTTGTTTATTTGTCTCTATTTGTTGTTCTTTTTCAATAAAAAATTGGGTATGGATGGATCAGTCTTATCTCTTCCACCAAGAGTTCTATTTCTAGGTTGCTTCCTTTTTTCCCTCTTTCTAAAATCTATTTAATAAAGAGAGAAGTATCCACGATATTTTTGAATTTATAGTAAATTATTAGTTTCATTTTTAAATTATTGATAATTTTAGAAAATATTTTTTACTTGATTAACTAAATTTAAATATATCTTCCATCTGTCACATGACATAGCAAGTTGCCTCAAATTCTTATAAGAGTACGAAATTTTTAATAAAAAGTTGAAAGAAGTATTGAAAACGCCCCTACACTTGACAATAATTTAGGGGGTGTATTTCACTCATGTGCAAGATTGGGGGTTTATTTAAGTTCAATTAATCAAATATATATATAATACGGGTGTTTTCAATGATGTCAATAGTTCGAAAATGAAACTAACAATTCGTTTTGGATTTGTTACAATACTTTTCGATCTCTTATTTTTTTTAATTAATTGTTTAAACAAATTGTATGTTGGTATATTTTTAGTTAAAACTTTTTATGGTCATACAAATGCTATGAAATACTTAAAATCACAAGTTTTTTTTTTTTTAAATAATATAAAATAAGATTAAAAAAATAATAAAATGTTATATCGGATCTTATGACAAATAAAGTGAAATTGAGAAGTAAATATTTTATACAAAGGGAAAAAGATCAAAACTGCCCTTAAACTATGTAAAAGGAACAAAAATATCCTCCGTTTATAGTTTGGCTAAAAAATGTCCTTACCGTCAATACGTTGGTTCAAAAATGTCCTTGAAATCAATATTATGGTCCAAAAATGCCCTTATAATTACTAAATGGGTCAAAATGTCCTTTTTAGAATAAATATATTATCTTTTCCCCTTTTTAAACGCATCTTCTTCCTAATTAAAATATTATTAAAGAATCATGTTCTTGTTTTCTTTCTTTTAAAATCACTTTAACAAATAAAAATGTTTGGAAATATTATTTTCTTCTTAATCTCATATTATCAATTAAAATAGAATAATTTCATGTACCATTTCAACATATAATATATGTCATATATAAAATATCATAATATATCCATCATTAATTTATATTTATATAACGACAAAAAATAATTATAAAAAATATTTTCATTTTTTATTTTTTCTGAATTGAAATAAGATAAATATTTCCTAATTTTAAAAAATATTATTAGAAAAGGAATATGTTAAAAAGAAAACAAATAATATATTTATTTGAAAAATGAGCATTTCTGACCTATTAAATAATAATAAAGACATTTTTGGATCAAACTATAAACATTTTTATTCCTTTCGCATAGTTTAAGAATATTTTTTACCCTTTTCCCATTAAACAATGGACGTAACCTCTAACAAGGGGAAAACCTTGAGATCTGTTTGATTTTACTAGATGGACACATCTGAATCGAAATTGTTCAGATTTCAACAGATTAGGTGAAATAATTACTACTCCTTCGTTTTATTTAATATAGCACTTTTTGGATTTCGAGATTCAAATTATTCTATCTTTAATCGTAAATTTTTCATTCTTTTAAACATTTTAAAATTATCAATTATTGTGACTTGTAATACTTTTTATGTAGTTTACAAATATATAAATTTTATTTCAAAAAAAATAAAGATTTCATGATCAAATTTTTGATCAAATTTAAATTGTTTGACTTTTAAAAAAACAAAAAATATCACATAAATCTACTAAAGAAAAGAATTTGAGAGAGAAGTAGGATACTGAGAATACTACAAGTAGATCTTATGTAACTTGTAGTAGTAGATCTTATGTAACTTTTAGCACAATATAATATATAGAAAATGTTTCTTTTAAATCAGTGAATATTATTTTAACAGAAGTTGAAATACGAAAATGGACTTCCTTTTTTTTCTTCTTCTTCTGAAAAAGACGTAGTATTTTATATATATGCTAACGGGTAATTATAGGATGTGACCTTTTTTCAGTACCTTCTTTGAAGGGTCATTAATAATTTAATATAAGAGTACACATAATTCATAAAATTTGTCCTCCGTTGGTAGTTTGACTCCATCATGTGTCAATTTTGCATTATTAATTAGTTGAATCAATTATGTTCTTACAGTGACATAGTTTGATGATTAATCAATATATCACTCTCTTCCTCCTTCTTAAACCTCTTAAACCATTATATTTTTATTCGAAGCCTAGCCCATCTTCTAAATTTTCCAACGCTACTCAAGTAGATTTAGTTTTTTTCCACTAATTTTGATAAATTCCGAGTTATAGTATTTTGATGCAATGTAGATGCATTTTATAGTTTGAGGAATCTAATGACAAATTTGGTGGTTTGATGAATTGTAAAGACATTTAGTTGTTTGAAGTAATGTTAAATGAATTTTCCTTTTTATCACATTTTGATAATTACTGTATATCTTTTTCTAGATCTTCTAATTTTTTTAAAAATACATAAAATGTTACTTTAAGTTGGTTAAAAATGGCGTAGAATGTGCTCTATGTGATGTTCAAATTGGTGAAAAAAAAATCACTACTTCACAACTGCCTTCCTACAATTTAATTAGGAGGAAGCTACCATTTGGCACACATGATTGATGATGATTAAAGGATAAGAGGTTATAAAATTGGTAAGAAAATGAAATTCAACCGCTTATATGATTATATTGAACTACGCGGAAATTAGTTGTGAACTTCGTCGCTGGTCTATCACTATTTTGCTCGTAGCTATATTTTAATATGTCGAATTTATTGTTTAGCTATAAAATTTGTCTGTCGCTAAATCCCGATTTTTTAAAAGTAGTTTTGAATGAGAAATATATATTCTTTGCATTGAGATCTTTTGTTTATTTTTTCCAACAAAAAAATTAATCTGCTTTTCAGAAGAAAACAAAACACCCAGAATGTACTACTAGTCTGTTCCTCAATAAGAATTTATAATTAATGGATATTTAATGGTTGTTTGTTTGACTAATTTGGCTAATGTATATTTCCAGGAAAGTCTATTTCAACACCTGCAAAGTAGTGTATAGTCCAGTTAATTTTCAAAGCAACGAACAAATGAATATACAACTGAAAATAGCTATATCACCCATCATTACACAATGAAATTCTTTCGTACACTGGTATATACATCCGCATCTTGAATTCGGTTTTATCAAACTTCAATTCAGTTCTTGGTTTTCGACTTTAGTAAAATGTGTACCGAATACCAAATCAAACTAATTTGGTTCAATTTAGTTCAGTGTTTTTAAATCAATTTTTCGATGCGAATGAAAAATAAAATGAGAAAAAAATTGAAGTATAAGATACTTAAAATTTAAAAGTATGTTAAGGAATGATGTGTCTCGCCATGAAACACTTATTGTGCTAACTAAAAGACTATATTTATCTTTGTCAAGAACATTGTGTCTCCAACTACTTCTCAAGAAAAATAAGGACGAAGACGGGTTCCTTTGCATAACTACATTAATAAAAATATGTTTTGGTTCATCTTGAGAACTAATAGTTGTGGTTAACTATTGGACTATACATTTGTTGCTACTTTAATTTGTTCATGAATAATTTAATTGTTAGTTAAGAAAATGCATATATATATAAAGTTTGGTTATTCGGTGCACTAAGTTCTGAGACCCTTATCCCGAACACCAAACTGAAGAACCAAACTTTTTGAAAAAGTAACATCGATATTGAACCGGAAAACCGAAGAACCGAATTAGTTCGGTTTGGTTTTCCGGTATTTAAGCCCTAGTCACATTGACCTATCATGGGAGTAAAGGGTATTTTCACTAAAAAAAATTATTTTTAAGATTTAATAATCATGGAGTGACTCTCAATCATCTTATTAATTAAATTATATCCTTTTCAATTATAGTGTTAGTAAATTAGATTTACGTATGAAGAAGATTAACAATTCTTATCTAAGCCCATATATAATTAAGTACGTATACGTAACATGGCACGTGTGCTGACTAAAGGGACCTCATGATGACTTTATTGCTTCTTCTGAAACATACTTTTCAACGACTTTGTATTATTTTATTTAATTGGATAAGCTAATAAAATAACATAAAAAAGATAAACAAATAAAAATAATAAAATATAGACAACAAACTTGACTTGCATTCATGATTCAACATCTACTTCAACAAGGCAAGCAATCATCCTTCAACTTGCAAAGGATTGCTTTAATTTCGAAACGATCCCCGTTGCTGCCTCTCTTTTTGTTGATAAATACTTGCTTAGCGAAGTTTATAGTCTGTTTAATCAAATTTTGGGAGATAAAAATAATATATTTGGTTATGTTTTTGGAAGGTTAGAAATTCTTATTTTATAAAAATAATGTATTGGATCATGCTTTGGGGAGAAAATAAGTGCTAAGCAGAAGCTAAATAAAAAGTAGTTTTTCTCAAAAAAAAAAAAAAAACACTTTTGAGATAAGTAACTTTATAATACTTTGAAAAAACTTGATTAAACATTAACTAATTGTTGCTTAAAAGTGTTTTTAAAATTTAATGCCCAAACACAACCTATTTTTTTTAAAATAACGTTTTTCTACACTTTTCAAAATAATTTGACTTTAAAAGATTATCCAAACATGCTAATATTTTTTTTATTTTTTTTTAATCTTAATGAAATGATTTACAACTATACAAATAATATCTAAAGATTGTTTTAGACTACAAGTTTTAATTTATTTTTTTTTAAAAATGTCGTGCCATGTCAAACGATGTCAGGATATTAGAATTACCAATTGCAACTTCTTATTTAATCAACATAATTAGATCATATTTTCTGCGAAATAATAAAGATTTTCGTCGTATAATTTGCTTGGCATTGATACGAAGTTTAAAAAATAAAATGAAATTTAAATTTTATAATCTTAAATTTAAAATATAATTAAAATACTGATTATACTTTATCCATATGCTATAAAACTTATGCGAAAAGTTTAAATTAAAAATTGCTAAAAATAAAAAAAATGTCATTTTATTTTAAATAGATTAAAAATATATTAATATAGGAGTAATATATTTCAGCCGCAATGTTTTTTTCAACAGCCGTGATCCGATTTCATGGAGTCTCCATCACTTAAGAAATATTTTTCTAATTTTATACAATTCTTTGATTTCTTTCCCCGAAGAAATTATTTGGTCAATTTTTATTTTTTATTTTTAAAACCTTTTTCCTTCCTGTGAACCATCGATTAATTAATGTTCCTTTTCTTTGTTGCCGTTGACTCTCTTTGCAAAAAGAATTTAAGTAACATCAAAATACTAGAATTTTGGTTTTCTTGCTGAAATATATAAAAATTTGCCTCTTGAAAAAGTAAAATAGATCCAAAAAAATTTTTACTCGATATCTATTATTTATATTAGAACTCAATTAATTCAGATTCGTGCTATATAAAGTTCCATTCGAAGTTGAGACACTTCTTATCAAAGATTTTCTCATATTCAAAGTTCGAACCTGATTTTTTTTTGTTGGTACCATATTTATTTTCATAAAGCGGTCTTGATAAACTTCATATCCTGTTGACCGTCATTCAATATTTTTAATTTTAATTTTATTTTTTTAGAACGGCATCCCTCTGTCCTATATTACGTGAAAGGGATTGACATTTATTTTATGTTACCATTTCAATTCAACTATCACTATTATGTCATGATTTTTCAAGAAGAGCGATTAAAAAAATAAAATGATTCAGTAAATTTATTCTAAATTTGATTTGGTTCAACTATTTGAAAAACTAACTTAATTAACTTCATTTCTTTATTAGTAAAAATTGATAAGAATCAATATTTTTTTTATAAATGTCCCTAACTCCGACCTTACAAATGGAAAAATCATACCAGAATCACTCCAAGCAGAACCATTACTATTAAATTTGGTAATGGCTTCAAAGCTTATACTAAGTTTTGAGTTGAAGAGTTTCTAGTCGAAAAATTTGAGTTGGTACTGAACACGGTTGTATATCCTTCTATATATTTGTATATCTCACCTGCATATCTATGTATATTTTCTCTGTACATCTTTCTCTCATATATCACACATATTTTTTTATATTCATAAAAGTATGTATGATATATATGATATACACACATGGTATACCTTGATTATTTTTTATGTCAATTTCAGCTTTGAATTTAACTCTAAATCAATTGCGTAAGATTGTTAAGCTTATCACTAGTAAATGGAATTATCGCTCATAGATATTTATGAAAGTTTACCAATAAAAATTGGACAAGTCACAAGTAGATGAAATTTTTATGATATATGAGCGGAATGATCAGTTCAACGATATATATAATTGTGCTGAAAAATGTGAATTGAGTTCACAAGGTCCCGAATCCTGATGTACACGAGTTTGAACTTTGGGTTTAAATATTACACATAATATTATACTAAAAGCGTCAAAGTTATGTTTGAATTTGGAATTCTCTTTTCCTAATTACATGATTAAAGTGTTTGAAAATATTAAATTACAATCAATCATTTTAGAAATTCAGATTAACCACTTAGAATAATAAAGAGGGAAATGATTAAATTTTCCCACTTACTAGTAGTCTAAATAAAGCAACTTTCTTCTCCATACTATTTCCCCCCCTCGATTGTACTCTAAGGGTGTTTGCTACGAAGGAAAATGCTTTTTATGAAAAATGTTTTCCTAGAAAATGTTTTTTTAAAAAACAAGTAGGTTTTTGACTTATTTTCTCATGTTTGGTTGGTGAGTAGAAAATATTTTTCGGAAAAGATTTTAGTGTTTGATTTATGAATGAAAAACGTTTTGAGAAATATCTTTTATTTTTACTAGAGTAGAAAATAATTTTTGAAAACAAACTTAAAGTTTTTTTGGGGGTGGAGGGCTGGGGGGGGGGGGGATGGTAGGGGGGGGTCGAGGGTAGGGGTAAACAAATAAAAATTTGAAGTTGAAAATATTTTTTAAATACAAACTTAAATTTTGTTTTGGGAGGGCTGGTAGGGGGGATGGGTGGGTGGAGGTGAAAAAATGAAATTTTGAAATTGAAAATATATTTTAAAAACAAATTTAATTTTTTTTTGGGTGGGGGGTGGGGGTCGAGGATCAGGGTGAAAAAATAAAATTTTGAAGTTGAAAATATATTTTAAAAATAAACTTAATTTTTTTTTTGGGGGAGGGGGCTTGCGGGGTAGGGGTAAAAAATAAAAATTTGAAATAGAAAATATATTTTTAAAACTAACTTATTTTTTTTGTTTGAAGGGGGTGAGGGCTGGTGGGGGGGTTGAGGGGAGGGGAAGGGTAGGGTGTGGGGGTAAAAAAATTAAAAATTAAAATTAGAAATATCTTTTAAAAATAATTTTTAATATTATTTTTTTGTGTGGGGGGTGTTGGTAGGGGGGTGGGGTAAAAAAATTGAAGTTAAAAACATTTTTTAAAAATGAACTTTTTTTTTGGGGAGGGGGGGAGGTTAGGGGCTGATTTGAGGGTAGCGACAAAATAAATTGATTTTTTCAACAAAAAAAATTGTAATTTGAAGTTGGAATGGAGTTTTGGAAAATGTTTTCCTTAAGTTTTGAAAGGAAGTCATTTTTCTTAAATTTGAAGAAAATGAGTTGATTTGGAAAAATATTTTCCAAAACATTTAACCTAATCAAACATGAAAAAATTGGAAAATATTTTCCGAAAAATGTTTCCCTTTGTACCAAACACACCCTAAGTATAAAATAATTTAAATTATAGTCAAAAGTTAATGTATAAATTTCTGTTTGGCTAAGATTTTAAAATAAATTTACTTTGAAAAGTGATCTTTTAAAAGCGAGAAACAATTTGTAGCGCCTTTTCAGAATTGATCGTTTTTTTAAAAAAAAAAAATGAACAATGATTAGTGTTTGCCTATCTAGTTAAAAGAGTTTATAAGAGTATTTTCTAAAAAATATTTAGGGGATTTTTTTTTAGCT